>JAYMSP010004730.1:0-15438 GCA_036897095.1 Plantago elongata
TCTATTATGAAATTAGCAGGAATCATTATCTTAGTGTGTAAAAATAATGCTATTCTGAAGAGACATGATATTTATGAACGAATAACGATTATATCGGAAATATGAAGATGTTATTGATGTTCTAGAGTAATATTGTTGCATTGCCTGCAGGATTCTAAGGTGCAGGCAATGTTGATGATAGAGATATGTTCTTATGCTTGATAGGGCAAATTATGTTACCTTTTTTCTAGCAACAAGTGATACATCTGTTATGACATGTGTGTACTGACATAGAAAATTTTAAAGATGTGCTTTGTGTATATATGAAGTTAGTTCATTGCCCTGCAAGTTGTAACTAAATAAAATTATACTCTTATTAATATGTTTAACTTCAACTTGATGCATAACTATTTTGGTCGTTGTACTATATGATCTATTGTTTGTTAATATATGTTGTGTGGTGATGTTGGTAAAATATTATTTGAATAGTATTTTCTTTTCCTGGTAAAGTTGTAAATAAATAATTAATTCATCACTACGTTATTTAGACACGGCACCGTGCGGTGATTCAACTCTAGTTTTTTATAATCCAAAAGTAAGAGGCAAAGCATGATCCGTATTGCCACAACACTCACTAAGAACCACCCATTGACTTGATACTTGTCAAGTCGTTGGTTCACATAGGCTGGCACTTGGTAATCATACATGAACCACAGAATTACAAGTTCATACTTAAGTTGATTGACAGGACTAATACTCTAAAACATAACCAACGCGTTTTATTACATTACTAATTTATTTGATTCATCGGAACTCCTTAATCTGCACTAAATCAACATCTCGAACTACTTCATGTTTTTTCTTAAATGGAATGCTTATTTTAGAAACAAAAACAAAAAACAAGAATACAAATGAACTAGTCAATTATGAACGCTATAGATCAAGTATGCTCTGCCTCCTTATAAACTGCGACATCATTAGCTGACTGTGCACTGGATCCAGATTCTTCTCTGGTTTCTTCTCGAGTCATGATTTCATGTCCAGAAACTTTCCTTATATCAACAAGTTCTATCGCTGCTTCCGTCATAGTTGGTCTCTCTTCATTAGGGAAACACAGACATCTCTTCACAAGCTCTGCGACACAGTGGATTTGCTCCAAACTACCTTACTTTACGACTTGCGGGTCCTATATTTGGAGAAGTTGTTTTTCTTCTAATGAAGATAAAAAATACCTTGAGAGTTTCCTTTTATCACCTTTTCCTTCCAAGCAATAGGTTCCCTGCCCGTCATGAGCTCCTGCCAGGACAACCCCATAAGAGTATACATCACATTTTCTTGTTACTATGCCCGATTCACAATATTCAGGATCCAGGTACCCTAAAGTCTGATGCTTCGGAGAGGGTAATTGGTGTTTGAGCTCCTTGACTCCTCCAAGACAGCATCTATAAGCCTCTCCCAGCATATATTGACTGTACCAATATCCATTAACATAACTAACGCATTCCGATAGAGCATTAAGATTTATCCATTTTAGCAGAACTCAAATAATTTTACAAAGTTCTTCAGTACCAAATTTAAAACACAAGGATCCTGGAGCCTGTAAAGTGTAGGAAGCACAACAACTGTGCTCTCTTCTCGGGATCTTGTAATATTTCAACTATTTACAATACAAAGTTGAGGTGGCCGAATTGTGGTGAATTACCAACAGATTTACTGATTTGTGCGAATTGAGGCCCAAGCCAACTGTGCCCTACACAATAAATGTGCAAATGTGTTATGTCTCCTAAGTCGATCCTGACCTTGGGT
The DNA here is from genome assembly GCA_036897095.1 of Plantago elongata. Classification (NCBI taxonomy): domain Eukaryota; kingdom Viridiplantae; phylum Streptophyta; class Magnoliopsida; order Lamiales; family Plantaginaceae; genus Plantago; species Plantago elongata. Next base: position 1,786 of record JAYMSP010004730.1, read on the forward strand.
GACTCCATGCGGTATTGTCTTCTTCTAGTGAACTTCCTTGAAACCTTGTGAGTTCAAGTGCAACCTCCTTCATAGTTGGTCTATCCTCAAGGTGTAAAGACAAACTTCTATGAACTAGCTCCGCAACACAATGGATTTGCTCCATATTGTTTTCCTTTTCAACTAGTGGATCCAATATCTGGAAAAGCTGGTTTTCTTGTAATGAAGTCGAAAATAACGTAGCAAGGCATATCCTTTCACCCGTTTCACTGTGAGTAACAGCTTCCTTGCCTGTCATGAGCTCAGCCAGGACAACACCGAAACTATAAACATCACATTTCTCTGTAACACAGTTCGTCTGGAGATATTCAGGATCTAAGTAACCGAAAGTTCCTTGAACAACATCTTCAACACCTTCTGTTCGATCCATGGGAACCAATATTGAGCTTTTGAATCCTGATAGCTTTGCATTGCAATTGTCATCTAATAATATTTTCAAGGATTTGACATCTCTATGAATAATTGGCAAGCTAGCTGCATTATGGAGGTACGCTAACGCCCCTGCAACCTCTCCGGCAATTCTCATACGAAAATCCCAGGTAAGCCGGGGATTATTCTCATTGCTAAGAATGTGATGAAACAATGTGTTGTTTGAAACATATTCATATACCAACATCGGAACTTTAGTTTCCAAGCAACATCCCAATAGTTTCACAATGTTTCGGTGGTTGATCTGACTCAAAATGATAACCTCATTGGTGATCTCTTCTATGTGACTCTCATCCAACACTCAGAAATCTTTTTATGGCGGTGAGCTGATTATTTTGTAGAATTCCTTTGTACATATTACCATAGCCACCTCGGCCTAGTACCTCTGCATAATTATTGGTGGCCTTTTGAAGCTCTTTCGATTTAAAGAGTTTAATCGATCTGGAAGTGAGGTGCTGCTTCAGTGGTGTAATTCCATCTTTTCGACAGAACAATGTCCTTCCAAGTTTTGTCAACTTCGCGAAGAGAGTTAATCTCTTCTCATTTATTGCAACACCTATATATGATAAAATATTAGTTGAACATCAGATGAATATATAATCGTATCACATGCCGCAAAAAATTAAGTTTAAGAAATCAAGTTAAAGGGGGAGAATCAGAAATACCAGATATTATGTCAATTGTGCGCATATCTGATTTTGAGATGACTCCCTGCAAAGTACATGCAAGAATCACTTCACTCTCCAAATACCGCGAACCAAAGGATAAAACTGAAAACAAAATGAGAGAGTTTTGTCCAGTGTTGTCTTGTCTTAGTGTCTTACTAACCCAAGGTTTTATGAAACTTAACACTATCTAAGCTCTTCAGAGCCAAGGTTTATGAAATTCTTATATACCTGGTCTACGTAATAGAATTCTCTGATTCTGTTTACTTAACTTGCTTGGATTTGGGGTCAGAGTTGAATTAACCCACATAACTTTGTAATTAATCCTTAAACTCAAAATATAAATCAATTGGAAACACCCCCTAAACAAAACAACATTCAGTGAATTTAGGCCTCCATCAAATGATACAATTAATAGTTCAAAGATTTCTACAACTTACTCATGAAAACAGGAGATATCTAATTCAAGAGATATTACTAGTTTATCACGGTACCTGCATACTCGATGGTTCTGCCGCATCTGGTAATGACTGGTCGCTTTGCTGCCTGAATGTGGAAGAACCTGTCTGGGTCGAAAAATCATGGATGGGGGAGCTGGAGCTAAAACTAGAACTCGATGATTCAGAGACCGTGCTAGGGCTCCTGCAGTCAGCAAGACAGAGTTGCCGATATTGTTCCTTCTTCAGAACAGCATCCATCAGGGTCTCCCAATTATCATAGATAGCAGACATCTCTGCCAAGCTTCTAACAGATCAACTGTCTGTATGTATATATGTATGTAGCTACCTGAATTTGTGTCTGATCAACAAACCAGATTCAAATTATCAACACTTGATAAAGCAGTGATCATATTAAGGTTCTAACCTATTTAGCTGCTTTCTTTGAACTGAAGATATGAACACGTGGTGATCATTGACTTTTGCATTCACCAAGGGAGTTGTGTTCAACCTACTTAAGGGGTCAACTCAGTAGGTTAATATAGATGGTATCAAAGAAAACTATATGATATATCTTTTCTAAAGACATTACATAGAATATAATACAAAGAAAACTATATGATACAGATAGAAAATCAGATGTCGCACGGAATACACGCTCCCTATGCTGATATGATCATAGAGCATGAGCCTCCGACCTGCAGAAGAGAAATAAGCCCTCATTGCAAATATGTTCTCATGCATGACATTTCCAATAACCTCCATGTTTAGCTTGAACTCTGACTCTTGAATACCCACAGCTCGAACTGCCTTCACCGCAGTTGTGACTCCATTTGACATGACAACCTTATAAACACTCCCAGAGGTCTCAGAGGAACTAACAGCCACATGTTCAACATCAATCGCAGAACTAAAATCTGATACAAAAACCAGCTTGGTGAACAAATCCTGTGGCACAGCAAATTCATCCTCCCACTGAGATGAAATGTCAAAAGCTACATCACGGAAACGATAACTTGAACTGGAAGAGTAATCCGATTCTTTAGAGCAGTTGCTGGGACTCCTGGATTGAGCATGAAAGAGTTCCCAAAGCTCCTGCTTCTTCAAAACAGCTGCCACCAGGGTACCTCCAGCTTGTGTGTGGATATGAGCGATTCCTCTTGCTGCACCAACTGCAATCCTCAGCCTGGTATCCAAGTCCAGAGGCTGCCTTTCGGAAGAAGCTTGGCTTCCTGGTAGAAAGTGGAGAACAATGCATCAGATTACACATCTTTAAGTCCCATAAATCTAACTATTAAAATGATATACTATAAGTCAACTTGAGGTCATGCTTGACCTGTAATTACTACCTACTTGTACAAGGGGGTAAAGAAAAAAAGTAATGTGATAGTTTTCGGAGAGTTTACTTACCATGTAGCAACTTTGACACACTACCCTGATCATAGTAAGCATACACCAACAAAGTCTTATCCTTCGAATAGTAATACGCCATTAACCCAGCAACATTTACATGTCTGATTCTTCCGATCAACTTCATATGCTGCTGAAATTTATTAGATCCAGCAGTCACATCCCTAAGCCTCTTCACATTGACTATCATGTCCAGTCTCTAGCCTTGCTAGGTAGCAAATGTTCCTTTCCCAAGCACCTCAGCGAAAGCCCTGAACAGATCCATAAGGTCAAACATTTGGAAATTATAACCTTCAAAAATAGAAGATCTCGCTGTAAGGAGCTGGGAGATGGTGATGCAGAACTAGGAGTTGCTGGTTTGTTTGCAGTACTGATATCCTCTAACATCCTCACTACTTCTGATAGAGGGACTAAAAGAGACCGACAAACATTACCATTGTAGCAAAAAACATTATGAGTTTTAGTAAGAACTTCGGTGAGTATGAGAGGTGATTGCACAAAACTCGGTGTGTATCTAAACATATCTTTTAGAACTACTCATTTTAGCTACTTTTTGCTGTGTTCGAGGGATTAAGTATTGTATCGTGTCCCATATCCTTCATAAAGTTTCTATGATGTCAATAAGACTGAAACTAGTGACACTAATTATCACCTCCTAAAGAAGCTGTAAATATGAGCTGTTCTCTCACCTTATATTTCTTGGTTTCTTTTCTAGGAGTTGTTCCAAATGTTCAAGGGTGAGTCTTAACTGAGGCTTCGCATGAACCTGCACAGCATGAGAGGGGCTTATATGTCTGTGGGTGGTTGAAGAGGGAACCAACTGGAATTATTGGTACAAATCTTTATTGTGCTGAAGAAACCGTAAGTATGCTCACCCCACAAAGAATTGAATTCTAGATGATCCATTGATAAGCAACCTCATGATAAATGTTGACATTCATAATATTAAGGAATTATATCTTTTAGCCTTTGGTTTTAACTTTTAAGAGGGTATGCTAACCTTGTCTGTCAAATCAACATAAACGAAGGAGTACTAACGTCAAACTCGCCCAAGCCTGGAAGAGGATGACTTCTAGGTTTATTAAACAGCAGGAATACCATGATTGTCACCCTTGATGACTGGAAAAAAAAGCAACGCTGATGAGAAAAGACGTGCAAATTTGAAAACTAAATCTCGTGAAATGTTTACCACATAGAAGAGCTACTAAAAGTAGCTTGCGGATGAGGCAGTTTCTATCACTTGTCCTGATGTGCACTCAGTAACCATATTTACTTTATTCATTGTATTGCGACTACATGGTATGCAATCGATCAGCTCAACTGGCGTTCACTTCAAATTCTATTGAATTGAATCTCTCCAATGCTGAATATCAGTTTTGGTAGACTCATGTGCATTTTTGTATATGCTTGCAGGGGAGACATTCTCAAAATTCCAGTCCAAGACATGGAATTAAGTGTTTTTCATATGTACCAGATATCGACTTGCCAACAGCACAAGGTACTTTGTTGTAATTCACTAATTCTGTTATGTCTGAACTTGTGCTAGTAGTTCCCTTGTATTCTGATATTTGCTCTGCGAGTGGCATATTCTGTAGCTAAAAACTCTTTGTTTTCGACTCCGGCTCTCCTGAGAAAGTTCGTAAATCAGACAGGCATGCGATGCATCATATTCATCTGTTTTTCTTTATTTGATTCTGCAATGTTCTCTAATCATTACCACTTGATTAATTAAATCCATAATAATGTTTTGGTGATTTGTTGTATTCAACATATCGATAGATTACAATTTAGTTGTTTACCAATAATTACAAAGTGAACAACTTCTGAACAGTTTCTTGTATGATTAAGCATTAAGGTCAGCAAAGTAGGTATTATGATTAGCTAATAATAAGGTCAGCTGCGGTTGGTAGAAGAAGATACTTCAGTTGTATAGTTTCCCTGTTAAACTGAAAGTGAATTATAGATAAAATCGAAACCTGTATGCGCCGAAAAAGTAAACCGGGTACAGTTCTCTGGGACGCGAAGGCAGTCACAAGTAAATTGTGGCATACTGGCATATTCATGGTGTTAGATGAAATGAGAGCAGTGGATTAAAGAAACACTCCAGCTTCCTTGTACATTTTGTCAGTTCTTTCCTTCAGCTGCACTCATTTTAATTATTGAGTGCCATCACTTTGTTTTGGCAAAGTGTCCTCTGTTTCTTTCTTTTACCTTTTGCAGCAACTCAACACGCCTATACTTGAGCATGACGGCACAAGTGCCCTTCATGGACCAATTTGTAAAGCGTGCTATATCATCTCAAAAACACAATTACTCCCATAAGTCAATATCATATCAATATCCATAACAAAAAATTTCAAGCCACAAACAAACAAACAAACAAACAAATGTGATGCCCTCAAACATTATTTAAACAAACTATTTGAAATTCTTTAGTTGGAGTCAGGAGCAGTAGTCCAGGTCATGTCATTCTCAAAAATCCAATGGCATACTTCAATGAGTCCTGGACCGGATCCCAGTGCCACGAAAGCACCGTGACCTGGGCTCCACGCACTCGTGTCGATATGACAAATGGCAACGCCATGATTGATTTTGGCCTTAGTCTCCACTTCAAGTATGTCTGCCTCATAAACTCTAACCTTAGGTACTGAATGGCAGTAGTACAGCAAGTAGGGGTACAAGCTTTGATGGCAAGACACTGATTTTGTCACCTTGCCACCATTGATTCCCTCAACCTTCCCTATCATAACTTGCTTCTTTGACCCTTTTACCCCTTCTGTGGTCCTAACAACCACATTGTGCCCTAAAACTGATACTGCAAAGTCTATCATGTCCTCAACCGAGCCCACACACTGCTTCGTCTCGCCCTGGCTAGGGGCACGCTCACACTCAGCCAGTGTGTTGAGAAGCATGCTCTCCATAGCCTGGTTTTCGTCCGCCCTGAAAGTCCGCTTCAGTTCGGATAGCTTGTTAGTCGAGAATGGTAATTTTGACGTAATTGTTCGGGGCAAGAATGACCTTTTAGGCATCCAGTCCTGAATGTTTGGCATCTTCATCACTGTCCCTTCTTTCATCATGCTTTCTCTGAAGAACTTGCCCTCTTCTACTCCCTTATTTACAGATTTCCCATCGGAATCTTGGTTAGATCCTGGTTTGGTATACTGAGCAAATGAGACATCCTTCTTGTTACCATACTCTTTGAATGTGTTGTTCACACCATACATCTTGAATCCTACTACTTGGCCCACTGCACTTTTGGCATACTCCTTGAATGAATCCAATCCAACACTGAAAGACTTCCCATAATTCAAGAAGTTCGTGTTCCCTGAACTCGAACTCTTCCCGTACGATGAAAATGAATCAGTACCCGCATTGGACATATCTCGGTAACTAGTGAAACTATCAATACCACCATTTCCACCAGCACCATAGTTCTTGAAATTATTATTAGGGTTATTGGAATTAGTATCATACCCCTTGAAAGAATCATTAGCAGCATTGCCTAGTTCACCGTAAGCTGTAAATGTCGATGCAATTACATTCGACTTGCCACCATAGCTAGTAAAATCAGCTGGAACCGAGTTACCGTTCTTTCCATAGCTAGCAAAACCTTGGTTCCCTGAGTTAGTATCGTCCGAGTAGGACGTAAACGAGAGCTTATGACCGTTCCCATCCGAGTCATACGACGTGAAACGGAGATCTGGAACATTTACACGTGGCATGTAGTTCTTGAAATCCCCTGAACCTCCAGAGGCACTTGCGGCATAGGAAGAGAAGTTGGAGCTAGCCACATTGCCATCTTGAGCATAGCTATTGAAACCCTCCTGGTGGCCCGTTGAACCGCGGCTGTATCGTGCAAACGAGCCAGTAGCAAAGTTGATCCCATCTGAGTACGTCTTGAACTGGTCACTCCCTCCAAGACGAGCATTACCGTAGTTTGCAAACTGCTTGTTACTGTACGAGGTAAAATTTGCATCGCCTGTTTGGTTTTTGACAACGGGTGGTTTGGATGTGCATAACAAGTTTGCAGCGGAGCAGAAGGCAGGTAGGCGAGACGACAAGGCCTTTTCGGAGGCAAGTTTGGCAAAAAATGCCGATTCTACTGTTGAAAGAGGTGAGGATTTAGAGAGGAGAAAGGAGGATTTTGGGAGTTTATCTGAGATGTGTGTGTTCCAGTATCTAATGAGTGAGGCTTTTGAGGTAAATGGGTGTTGTTTGGTGTGAGAATCAAAGTCCTTTGGAGCATTAGGCAGTGAGTAAACAACCTGCAGAGCAGATTACAGAGACAAACACAGAGGATATGTTAAACCAGCAGTTAAGAATGTCAAGTTACAGCATATGAGCACAATTGGCCAAAAGAGAGTGCATTGCAGACACATTTAAGAGTAAAACACTTACAGAGAATCGGGAGAAGCATAATAAGAACAAGAAGATGAAGAAAAAAACAGTGTTGAGCTTGACTCTATTCTCCATGTTTGGAAGCAATGAGAAGGACAATACTGAGATGGATTGGTTTGTTTCTTGAGCTAAAGAGTATAGCCCACTCACATTAATATGCATATATTATAAGAGTAGTAGGACTCTAGGAGTATGCTTTTTTAGTCTTCCTTTCTTTTTTAAAGTCCGAATTAATAAGCAAGTTTCACTTTTACTACTTGTTATCTTTCACTATTTACTACTCCAAATGCAATGATGCTGATGGCCTTTACTCCCCTTTAACAATTGGTGGTGCCCAAATAGACAATAAACCCTTTACGACTGAGCGTGTTTTATACTACATTTCATCTTTTCGCAAATGAGTACTCTAAATACTTTATTTCTGAACCACTATTTCAGTTTACCAGATATCATATTAGAGAGTCGGCATCAACAATACATGTTTACGTACAATAATGCCTACTACGTAGTAGTATATTAAACAAACTATATTTTAACTAAACATACGATATTGAGTGGGTCTTGCATACGGTCTAGTTTGTGGCTACCCACAGATTTATATTCTTTGGTAATTCTCTTAATTGTATCTGTACTCATTTCTTGTCGCAAAGAAGTTTTTCCTTATATGGAAACTATAAGCTGACTTGCTTCATTATCCATTTACTGGAGTTTGACTAACTGTTATTTGGTCGCTTGAACAAGTGATATTTAGATTACGAATTGCAGAAACTTATACTCCAGTGAAAGATCGGATATAACTGGAGTATTTATTTGGTTAACTATTAAAATCATAAAAATATACTACTTCCCTTCTTTCAATGTGGGTGAAATATAGAAGTAAAGTATATTTTCATTATTGTTAATAAACTCCATCGTACAATTTATTTTCAATTATATATTATTACATATGTATATATAATTTTATATTCAGTTAATATATCAAACTCATTTTTCAATTTACATACCACTTTACATTTTTAAAAAAAGTAAAGAGTAATCTAATTTGAAAGATCGCAAATTATCTGAGTGATGCACGGAAAACAAGACAGCCAGTTGGCGAACATAGATTCAAAATGCAGCACACGCTATCACTGAGGCCAAGGTTGTAAAAACAAGGTAGAAAATTTAGTTTATTCCCTAATTGATGGACTATATTTGTCGTTTCATTACCAGTTGCAGTAGTATTATCATCACCTTCATTTTTTCACCGAACATGTCTGTCTTCCCGCATGAGCCGGACCCCAAGGTTTGAAATGCTATAACGTGATCATAAGGTGCATACTATACGGTACTTCATCCGTCCCATCAAAATTCATATATTATTATATATTAGAGTTAGTGCGTAATTTTTATATGAAAAGTTAAATAATAATAAAAATTAAGAAGGTAAGAAAATGTATTTTTTTAATGATAAAATGTGTAATTTTTGTATAAAGTTAATATTGTTTATTATTTGTTAATGGAGGGATAATTTCTTATTTAATAAGGTATGAATTTTGGTGGAACGTCTAAAAATGACAAATGTACGAAGTTTGATGAAACAGAGTGAGCATATTATACTATATATTTAAATTTGATGACTAATACTTTCTTGTTTTGAAATTTTTTATATATTTATTATTTTTATTCATTCCTTAAAACTTTATGCATTATAAAAATTAATTTACTTTACTACTAATAAATAATAAATAACTTTAAAATTTACCCATAAATTTCAAACAATGGAAGTGTGACAAAAATATTCCACCAGACTCCATTACACAAACTCTCCCATTAACAATTCCCCAATTCTTTTAGTCACATGAGATACTTGGCAATAAAAAATACTAATATAGATAGAGTAATTGGTCAACAATCTTAATTCATAAGCTAACTTAGTCAGCGTAACAATTAATCCTTCAAACAACTTTAAGATAGCTTAGATTATGTAGTAACGGTTTCATATAAAATTGAAGTTGAATTATTTAAATTAGAATTAAATTTTTATATATATTTTTAAATAAAAATGCAATACTGAATTATAATTTTACGTCAAACATATAATAATTTCATTATTAAATATAATATATGATACAGACTGAAACATTTCATCATTTTACATTATAAAAATGTCTTACTTCCAACAGTTCGATTCGATATACCAAAGGTATGATTATATTTGCCAATATTTAAGAAACCAAAGGAATTTTTTACATGCTGATTATATTTTTCAATTTAAATGGTATTTCAAATAATTATTTTAGTTTGTGTAAACTTTTGCAAGAGGGTTCAAAATTTGAAAAGGAAAAAAAAATCAGAGCCCGTTTTCTGTTTCTGTAAATATTACTCTTTCGTCTTAATCTTAGCTTACCACGTTTAATTTTAGTGCCATATAGTTTGTAATCCAAGGACAAGAGTGATGTTCCTCATTTATAATTTCTACCACAGATCAGAAAATCATATCCCAGATTGCAATCTTTCAAGACAATCCTTTATTTTGTGCTACAATATAGGAAAATGATTGGCAATATATCAGTCAATAGGAGTCAAAAAATAAAATAAAAATCAATGAAGGAAAAAGAGCCAAATATATATCAAAAGAAAATGAGAGGGTGAGAAACAGAACAGTACATATAGCATAACTAAAATCTAACTTCCTTTTGTTTTGTTTTTTTTATTCATAGCAACACATTTACAATCTCTCAGAAAAATCACCTTCCTGGAATCCTCACCATTAACCACAAAGTATATCAAACAGGTATTAAAAACTTCTAATTTCTGCTAAATCTTCATTAATGTTCAGCAAAAATCTCTAAGGAATCAATAATATGCATTTTCTGTCTTTTACATGCATATTGAAGTGAGGAAATTTACAATGCTGGTCTGAATTCTGCTAGATTGTTTATAAGTTTCTATAACAATTTGCTTCCCATCAATCCAGGAAGGTTTTTCTGGGAAAACAAGGTGTCGATCGAAAAGGTTCCTATGGCGCCAAGCAAGTTAAGGAAAGCCATAGGGGCTGTAAAAGACCAAACCAGCATTGGCCTAGCCAAGGTTGGTTCAAACAGCGTTGCAGACCTCAATGTAGCCATTGTTAAGGCCACACGACACGAGGAGTACCCGCCTGATGAACGCTATATGCGCGATGTCATAAACCTCACTACGTACAATCGCATCTATGTTAACTCGTGCATCACATTAATCGCAAGGCGCCTCAACAAGACCCAAAACTGGGTGGTGGCCTTAAAATCGCTCATGCTCATCCATCGTTTGCTCAGCGATGGTGACCTGTCTTTTGAGCAGGAGGTCTTTTTCGCAACTAGACGTGGGACCCGCCTTCTCAACATGAGCGATTTCAGGGACACCTCAGGCCGGAGCAATGCATGGGACTATTCCGCGTTTGTGAGGACTTATGCGCTGTACTTAGATGAGCAACTTGAGTTCAAGATGCAGGACAGGAGAGGGACAAAATCTGGATTTACGTATAATCCTCGGGAAGTGGAAGAGGAAGAAGAGGCCAAAGCCATTGTGCTGAGAGCTACACCGATTCATGACTTGAAGACTGGAGTTATTTTCTCTAGAGTTCATCAGTTCATGCAGCTTCTTGATAGGTTTTTGGCATGCAAACCAACAGGTTAATTTGTTGCTGTCTTTTGAAAGTTCATGCCTATTCTCCCACATTGCGACTAAAAATAACTACGAACACCTTTCTGATGCCCATTTTAACACCTGCAGGTGCAGCAAAGAACAATAGGGTTGTGGCTGTGTCTCTCTACCCTCTGCTTAAAGAGAGTTTTAAGCTGTGTAACGACATAACAGAAATAATGGGAGTCCTTATTGACCGGTTCATGCAGCTTGAAATACCTGATATGGTGCAAGTTCACGAGATCTTCTATCGCATATCCAAGCAGTTTGATGAACTGCACGTATTCTACGAATGGTACCAGACAATGGGAATTGCACGTTCTTCAGAGTATCCGGATGTTGAAAAGATATCACGCAAGAAACTTGACACTATGGACGAATATATTCACGAAAAAGCAGCTTTGTTGCATGGCGATAGGCCTTTAAGCTACGAACCAAAGGCTCAAGAACCAGCAGAAGAAACGAAAGAAACTGAAACTGAACCAGAACCTGACATGAACAAGATCAAGACGTTGCCACCCCCCGAAAAAATTGTTGAAGAACCTGTGAAGAAAGAACAAGAGAAGCCGAAAGCAGAGGAAAAGAGAACACCCGAGAAAGCTGGCAATTTATTAGACTTAGGCAACGTTACACCAAACAATGAAGAACATGGAGACAAATTTGCTTTAGCCTTATTTGACGGGGCTCCTGCAAAGACAAGTGAGGTTCCGGTTACCCCTTGGGAGGCATTTAAGGATTCATCAGGAGATTGGGAGACTGCGTTAGTTCAGTCCCCAAGCCACTTGCCAAACCAAAAGGCATCATTGCCCAAAGGGCTTGATCCATTGATGCTTAATGGAATGTACACGCAAGGGATGACAACGGCTCCTTCAGGTTTTGTAACTACTGGAAGTGCTAGTAGTGTCGCTTTTGTGTCAGCCGGAAGACCAGAAGTCCTAGCCTTGCCAGCCCCACCGGTGGCTCACATTGGAACAGGGACTGTATCTGTAAATGAAGATCCATTCGCGGCTTCACTTAGCATAGCGCCACCAACATACGTGCAAATGTCAGAAATGGAGAAGAAGCAAAGGCTGTTGGTACAGGAGCAAATGATGTGGCAGCAATACACACGGGATGGGATGCAGGGGCAAGCGGTGTTCGCAGGCGTACCACAACAAAATCCTTACCAGTACAGTCCTGGAGGATTCACAAGAACATTCTAAACTTGTTTTATTAAGGTTTTCAATATTGTTCAAAGAAATGAAGAGGCCTTTGTTCACAAGTTTTCGAAGTTCAACTTCTTTCCCTTTACATGTACGCAGATTGACTATAGTGGCTTGCCATAACAGATATCGTGTAACTTGTAACTTGTAAGCAGTGAAAATGTGTAATTCAAAGTTAGCTTAATTTTAAAAACTTGCATTGTATTGCACTGAAATTCACTTTGTCAAAACTCTTCAACACACTATACATATAAGCAGTTGGTAGAAATGAATAAAATTATGAGGGCCAGAGAAGGCTTGAATTAAACAAAACATGAATGCAAAAGAACCTGCTTTGGATATGGATAGTGTAATGTTTGAGATTTTGTGTTAGACCAGCTCCAATGGGGGCGTCGTGGCGCGACGTCGTGCCGTGGCGGCCCCAACGGGCACCTAATGACGCATTGTGCGTCCCACGCATGCCTTGGCAGCAGCCGTTGGCTGCTGCCACGTGTCAATCCCTTTAATTTTTTTTATTTTTTTTTGCAATTTGGAAATATATCCGTTTAAAACGATAATATTTCCGGAAATACAAAATAAAAAAAAATTCACCAACCGCTATGTTTATTCGAGATCTATAAAATGAGACCAATCTTGATATTTTTTACTTCATCACATCTCCAACTCCTCTTTATATCTTAATTAAACTTAAAAAAACTCTCTTTTCTCTAAACAACCTTTCCACTTTCATTTTCCGGCGAATTTTCCGGCGAGATGGATGCAGAATATTTTCAGTGATTGAAACTCAACGAACCCAACAAATACCATGAGTACATGCAAGCTCACTTCGAAAACACGTCTTTCCAACCCCAAATGAGTGTCGTTCGACCTTTGTTCCAAAGCTCCTATCAAGATCCCTACACTCAAAATTACCAATCTACATCCTCCCAAACACCAATGTTTTCACAAACACCGGAAGAGGAGGTTGTGATGGAAACGCAGCCGGAAAAACAACCGATCCGGAGGCGTGGGAAAGCGAAAGCCACCGGAGGAGCGGCAACCAACACAACAACCATACGGAACAACCCATACAACGAGTGTGAGGACTTGGGGCTCATCTCAGCCTACATGGAGATTCGTCAAAATGCTATTGTTGAAACGGATTAGAAGTACTATACATTATTCCATCTTCTTGCGGAGAAGTATGAGGATATCAAGAGGGTAAGAATGATGACAAGGATGGATAAATTCCGTTCTCATGATTCGCTTCGTGGAAGATGGGAGAGGCTAAGAGATGACATAACTCATTGGTTGATTTGTGTGGAGCGTGCTACAATCATGGTCGGCAATCGGAGTGGCTATAGTGAGTCCGATGTGCGAGACACTGCCCAAGAACTATACAGGGAGAAATCAAAGCACCACAACTCATTC
>JAYMSP010004731.1:0-15437 GCA_036897095.1 Plantago elongata
GCTCTCACCGCCACCGCCTCTCCCTCCCGATGCCCCTCAATCGATTCCATTTCGGACCAATCAGCCGCGACGGCCACAGCCTACCCTCACTCACCGCCCTCACCGCCACCACCTCCCCCTCAAGATGCCCTTCAATCGACTTAATTTGGGACTAATCGGCCGCCTGAAGTCATTTGCTCGATCAAGGTATTTTTCGTCTACACTTTCATTTCAACTGCAGTATATGATTTGTCTTTATTTTTGAGTTTGATTCTGCAAATTGGGTGTATGATTATAGTTTGAGTTGATTTGATTGTGATGATTGGTATGATTGGGAACATTTTGAGTTGATTCTGCAAATAACCTAGATAGTCTGCTGTAAAATGGAGGAACATTTTACAACAGTGGAGCCATTTGAATCCTGCACATTTAAATGGCAGACCAAATATAAAATACTCAAATTCCATCCAGATGATCATTTGAGTGCCATGCCAATTAGCCCCTTAATGTTTGAATTGTTGAAAATCATTTGGGCTTGCCAACTACTGTGGGAGAAAATCAATATTGGAGGTTTATTTGAGATTGCAATTGTATTATGTATAGTGTAACAAGGAGTTTTAATTCCTTAATTCCTTGTATTGGAATGGTGTGGGATGGCAAGTTTTCGTAAGCCGTGAGATCATTTCTTATGATTTTTCTAAACTTTACTTAACTTTACTCAATTATCATTTTTAAAATTTAATTGCCCATAAAATGATCTATGATTCAAAGGAGGGAGGGAGTTTTGGGTATGTTCTTTTTCATTCTGGTCCAATCTATCATTTCTAAATGACAACTGATCATAATAACATTGACAGTAGCACCAAAACGGCAAGAGTTTCAAGGCCAAATAATCCCAAACAAGAAAACAGTACAATTGATAGTTGAAATTTTGATACATACATGTCCCAATCATCATCTACACCCCATTACCCTCTTCCATATTTTCAATGCAAGATATGATCATACAAACAAACCTCATAAAGAACCTAGCTAATAAAGCAACGTACTCGGCTGATCCATGGGCGAAACATTTCCCGGACTCATCAAAATTGACGAACACCACGCCATCGAGGCTGGAGACATATACCCGAGCGGACTCAGCCCTCCGAACATACTCTCCAACGATATCCGTGGTTTATCCTCTTCCGTCAACGTTTGAGCGAGGTTACTAATAACTGTTCGAGGTGGAGACAGGCTTAGTGGAGGTGGGGCTACCTCCTGGAGCCGGGTGAGCTGGTATGACGTTGTCGTCTCGTACGCAGACCTGCCGGTTAGCTTCTGGACAACATCCCGAAAGTCAACAGGGTCGACCTTGTAGACTTTTGGGGGTGTTGGAGGTAGAGGCGCAATAGGCTGTTTCTTCATCAGGTTCTTACTGCGAACCGGAAATGTTGAGGAACGGAATGGCTGGTGAGGCCGTTCGGTTATGTTTTCGTCCTGGAATTCGTATTGGGTGGTTTGGGTGGATGGATGGGTGTAAGAATTGTAGGAGTAATGATCATAAGTGTTGTATGAGTTGTAAGGATCCATTGTTGGTTTGGTTTTGTGTTTTTAATTTGTGTACTGTGCTTGAGCAACAATGAGAAGTTGTGAAGTTTGGAGAAGGTGATGAGAAGGTATTTGGGGCTTGGTGGTGTATATATAGTGTATTTTAATTAACAAGTTGCAAGTTCATAGTTTGACTTCAAAACAAGCTAGCACTTGAGAAATAGACTTGCTCCTTTTAGTTAGGAATTTACTTTCCTGGTAGAATTTGTTGCCCCACTAGGAATTTTTAACTCATTTGGTAATTTTTAAGCGGCTGGTTGGTATAAAATTTAAATGAATATTTGAATGAATTTTAGTGAAATTGTGTTAGGAATGGAACTGAAATGGGATATTTAAAATGTATTTTAAATCAAATCACTGTTCATCGAGTTAAATAGACCGATTTAAATGTTTTACCAAACAACCTCTTAACTCATTGTGTACGTATGCAATGAAGTGAGTTTATGTGGAAGCCTCCAATCTAAGGTAGAAGTCAAGTTACATGGAGTATAAACGGTGTTTGCTATATGCTGTGTATTATATTGTGAACCTGGGTGATTACGTATATACTATAGCTAATTAAGAATTTAAAATTTATCCATATATAACATATTAAAAACAAATCATTCTAGTAATTTTAGAGGATAACATGTCATCAACTATATAGAATTGATAAACATTCCTATTAATTGTTATAAGTTTAAATTTAGTATGTTATATATGAAACATTAATTTAATTTATTAAGATTAAATGCACCATATAACTTCCATTATTTATTTTTAGTTAGTTAATTCAATATATAATTTATATTTAACCTCATATATATTTATTTGCAATACTTCAAAAAATATTCTGAACATATATATAGATTCACTGTGAGAAGACGAATCCATAGACATCAAATTTGAATATTTTATTAATTAATTAAATTATTTATTTATTAAAATATTATTTGTATTAAATGAAAAAATATGAAATAATGAAAAATTAAAATCAGAACATTTTTAAATTATAAATAATTCTCCATTTATCAAAGAATTAATACTTATTTAAATACATCACTTTAAATATTAGCAATAAATTGTGCATTGAATCAAATAAAACTCATTATCTTTTCAACATTTATGTGAACTCTAACACATTTTATATTTTTACTCAACATTATTCAAATATTACCTCCTAGTCTTTCACATATATTTACTATGGAGAACATTTTTAATATAAATTTGACTTAATATATATTGCGTTTGTTACGATTTTGTAAACTTACTTTATTGAATTACTAATGCACTACTGATATACTCTAATTTTTTTTTGATTTTTTCATAATTATTGATTTTAACTATATTAATTTGAAATATATTCTACAAGTATTAGTTTTTTCAGCAATAGGTACCTGGTTAATATAATTGTTATATTATTAATGCATATAATAATATCTTCACATTTATTCCAATGGGTTGGAAATAGACAATGAAATTAGTAAATAAAAATGTCCTTATTTCTTTAAGATACTTGGCTAAAATGATCACAAAATTGAAACATTGTTGCCCAAAGAAATAAAAACTCTAAATCTTTATCAGTGTTACATATATGACACTGAACACGAAAGTGACAACATGATTAATGTTCACTGCAATTTTTTTAACCTCTACACTCAATTTCATGCACATATTTTGTTTAAGTTAAAAAGTATTTGGTATACATCATTTAGTACTCATTAAAATTACAGATACTCGACGGTAAATATATATTTTAATTATCTTTAAGCTAGACCAATTCAGCTGGTGTGGAAACTGATTCCGCAACATTCATAAAAGCCATGGTGAAAGAGAACAATCCATTTGCAAAACTATACAAGATGGTCATACATCACATCTCCCTTGATAATACCCATGAAGTAGGCCTTCGACTTATTGCATAATGTATGGTGATGACCTTACAATTTGCCTTGCATTGAAAGTGATTCCTTCGTAGATGGTGATGAGTGATGAAACTTACATGTAAAAATATTTCGAGTTGGGTACGGGTTCAGTTTTCTCAACCTGTAAATGCTCTTTGAGTTTTTATTTACATATTTTTTAAGTTTCAGGTTGAATTGAATTCCCAGTATCCATTCACAAGATTATTAACGTGTACTTGTTTCGCCACAAGACAAGGCATGGATTTTAGTTAAGAACTCAAAATCTTGTAACCTGATCATATGTCAACATAAATTTCACTAGTTTGAATTCGGACAATGTATAAAAACTTAAATCAACTTTTTTATGGGTTTGTGTTTAGTATCAATATAGTTCGATGCTCCAGTCTAAATGTACTTTTCAGTTTGGGTGAGTCAAGCGCGAGTGTTATATGTAACTTGTAACCTAATTATAATGTCCGTGTATGTCATATTAGCGCCATTTTTTGTGCCTAGAGGGCTGGATCCGTGCCGTACAATCATATAAGTACATTTGAATATTCATTAAATTTATAGAAAATTATAAATAATTTTTTTAATAAAAATTAGTTAAAATGCTTGATTTATAGTTTTAAAATGTAAATTTTTATAATATATAGAAATAAAGATATGCGTTCTCTATTAGCGTAATATTATTTTTATATTTATTAATTTGTAGTTTAAAATATTTAATTATTATATTTAAAATAATTATAATTGGGCACCGCATGGTTGGAAAATTCAGGCTTCGCCCACACTTCATGCAATTTTTCACGGTACATCCCATCAAAAATATCTAATATGATTTTTATTATAGGCATTTCATACCCTAAAACATTTATGATGAAATAATGTAATTTAGTTGGTTTGAGTTTATGAATTTTGTCTTTGGCGACGGCGGAAGTTGAGAAAATGACCTGGTGACATGGTACACAAAATTGACTAGATTAAACATTAATTTCATTTTAAATTAAATGCTCACTACATTATTGCTTCGTTCATTATTGGATTCTCTCTTCTCTTCACTTCTTGTTTGAATATTTCATGCGCGCTAGCGTATTTCATGATCTTATTATTGCCTTCAAGTCAAGGCTTCTAATAATGCACGTTATATATAACATCACTGCGTATTTTAATTTAGTGATATATGGTAATATTTTTTTGTGATGATAGCATTATTGGAGTTCGTTTGACAAAATTTTGTAAGACTCTCTCCCAGATTATTTGATACCATTTGACTAATTCCCATTTGGAAAGAAGACGTGCCATTGATAAAAAATTATTTGTTTCACCTAGGTTTATCTCTAATCTCTATGCAAGATTTTTTTTTTTTTTAATCTAACAGCAAATATGCCATATCAAATGAAAGAAAACAACTATTCTAATCACCTATCCCACCGTACGGCGGGCTAATTTATAAACTAGCACATTATTGTCTCGTGAAACATAATCTAAGCTAAAGAAAGTAAAAATAGTTACAAGGTTCTGAATGTCAGACAAAATAAATTCTACAACAGAAAAATAAAAATCTAACGACTTAAATAAAGAAACTAAGAAAGAGCAATTAGTATAAAATTGTACTTGCCCCCAACCCAGAAGGACAGCCCACTATACTGCCGCACGAATCGCATAAGCCTCCGCACACCGTACCCAGCCCACTATACAGCCCATTATCTGGTGCACCATCTCTTGACATCGAGCCACTAGACCGTCATGCATCCACACACCGTACCCAATCCCCACTCGCATCCCATCACTCGAAAAAGCAGCATCCACATTGAAACGGACAAAGCCCTCCTATGGGAGTATCGTGGTGGAATGTTCAGCAATTGGAGCTCCCATTGCTCCCGGCTACTCCTTCCCGCCACCTCTCAGTATGCTCCAATAATATGCCTAGCCCGCTGCCTCCGCTCCTCCATATCCTTGCGCACCTTATTGTCCGAAATTTCACACATTTGACCAATAAAACGCTGAACAAACTCTATCAATTCTTGCGCAGTGCTCGACTTTCCCTCATTCACCTCTTTGTTTCGATTATACCAAAGTCCCCACAAGATCGTCATTGCTAATTCCCATACTTCCCGATCCAGCTCCCTATACATATGTCGTACCCATTATTCGACAGTATAATTAACGGATACGCTTCACACGCTCATTAGAATGTTACTCAAAGCCCAAACTTGGCGAGAAAAGTGACATTCCCTCAAGCGATGCATTACTCTAAATAATTGCATTTTGTAAAAATTTCTAATAAATTATTTGACAAACAACTTAAAACAATGTTAATTCACTATGTATTACTTCCTGAGCATTTCACTAGAAGTGTTTCATCTCCAATGAAAATTAGTTCATTTTTAACTACACATTTTTTTAATTCACATATACTTTTCTAATCAATTAGTATCTTAAATTCATTCTTAGTAACATACATTTTTGTGAATTTTGACGACATTTGGTTATGGGTTTTGTAGACCTTTATTCTCGATTATATTTCCGCCCTCGTATTCTATGTGATGAGCATTTCTTGTACTTAGTTGTATTAGTGTTTACCAAATTATTATCATGTAATATATTTTAACAGTTTTTGTTTTAAAAAAATGTGCATATACTTATTTTTTTGGACTAA
Source organism: Plantago elongata (assembly GCA_036897095.1). Lineage (NCBI taxonomy): Eukaryota > Viridiplantae > Streptophyta > Magnoliopsida > Lamiales > Plantaginaceae > Plantago > Plantago elongata. Next base: position 6,115 of record JAYMSP010004731.1, read on the forward strand.
ATATACTTTCATTAATAAAAAAATAAATACAAATAAAAGGCGATCAAAGTGATCCAGCCTAAACGTTGATGACAAAAGAGTAATGAAGTTTACACTATTATAAGGTTCCCAACATGGGTCCTAAGATCAGGGGACTTCCAAGATCTATAAACAATACTATCAATAACTTTCCTAGCAATACAATTACAATCCAGGGTACCCTGTCACACCCCAAAATCAAAATATTTTGGCGCGATCGGCCGTCTATCGTGAGATGGACTCATGCCAAGACGAAGCCTCAAATTTAATTTACAAAACAGTTTTAAAAAGGTATTTCAGACGTCTATAACACAAATACAATTCTAGAAACATGAAACTAGTTATAGACTTCAGAAATTACAAAACTACACTCAAGACCACTAGCTGCTCTAACCGACTTGTCTCCACTAGCAACCATCTCTAAACCGGAGCCACTCAGACGACTCGAAATAAATGTGTAAGGATGAATCTCCTGGCACTTTTACCAGATCAAGTAGAGTAGTAATTAAACATGCACGCGCACACACACACACACAATATCAGAACACATAACCAGAAATCAGTTTCATGGAGTACTTAAAACAAAACATTAATTTCAGAACGGTTAGCTCAACAGAGTCACACTATAGTCACTAGTATAAGTCTGGTTGGACAGAGGTCGGCACAGAATAGAACATAACATAAAGTTTCCCGCTAAAGGAACACATACATAAAGCCAGACATAATCACCGTTAGAGACAGGCCCAGAATTCATAGGCAAAAACTTTGAGCTCAAAACATAATTATCTCCACTATAAAAATATAAAATTTAAATAATAATATAAAAATAAAAATATGGGTTCTTACATATTCAGTGTACTAAAACAATAAGTAGTCCTAAATAGCCAAGATTAATAAACCGCTTCGGTGAAAGCAAGCTTGGGAAGTTTACTTCGCCAACCTTTACCTCGAGTGGTACGTAATATCCACAACAATTCATGCTTCCAACTTCGAGGTGTATGCCGAATAAACAACCAATCCAGGACTTGTTTCCATATCGCAGCCGGCATCGCATATTCGAACATGAGATGATCTTCAGTTTCAATTGTCGAGCAAAAATAGTAATCCGGATTCTGCACCAATCTGAGCCGTTGCAGTCTAGTCTTTGTGGCCAGCCGCTCGTGGCACGCGAGCCAAGACATCATTTGTGCTTGGGGTCGAGCCAAATTCCTGTAGAATAATTTTCTCCTTGGTACTTCACCACCAACATCAAGTAGCTTACGATAGATGAGTCATGTCTTGAACTTTGGAAGCATCATCATCACATTCCAATTGGTGTTACGGTGAGTTAGTGAACTGACACTTGAGAATGCCTTTAAATATCCACTAACATGAGTTCGGAGCATCCGCTCTCATTATCATGTCATGTGGTAAATAGTAGTTGTGTGTCCACTTCACCCAAAGGTTGACTTGTATGCCACATAGATTCCATAATAACTTCAACATATGAGCATTATTCCATTCTTGCAAAGAAATTATTTGTAATCCGCTCTTGCATTTCGATTTGCAGACCTTCTCCCAAGCCACTGGGGCTTTGCGCGTAATGGAATCACTATTGGACCAATGAAACGACCTGAAAATAGCTTCAACTTGTTGCGTAACCCGCTTAGGGAGCGGAAAACATTGTAACCAGTAATTAGCTAAGCAGTTTAGCACTCCAATGCCTTATACGTGCCACAATCTTATCAATTAGAGGTTTAACATTGACCAATTGTGAGTTTCTTTCTAGTGAGAGGAACCCCAAGATATCGGAGAGGGAGCTTCCCCTCATGAAAACACATGATGGTATGAATTTGAGGCTTTTTCTCGTCCTCCACGGCCCCATAATATATTTGTCACTTCTGCGGATTCACCTATAAGCCTGTGGCTCGCGAGAATCTATTAAACATATTCATTAGCAACTGTATCGAGCCTGGATCCCCTCTGGAGAATAGCAGAAGATCATCCGCAAAACTAAGATTGATAATCTGTAAATTCTCGCATTTAGAATGAAAATTGAATCAGGGATACGCCGTAGTTCTTGTAAAGTCCGATATAAGTACTCCATAATCAGCATGAAACAATAGGAGTGAGATGGGGTCTCCCTGACGAAGCCTCCCTTTAGCCTGTAAGCATTGCAACATCGAGTCATTAACCATATAGCGATAAGGATTATATAGTTACACAAATCATAATCAAGTTGAGGAACTGGGAAGGGAACCCTAGTTCATTCAAATACACTCAAGTGTGTGCCATTCTACCGTATCATATACTTTTTGGAGATCCGTTTGCAACATGCACTTGGGAGCCCCCACTCTTTCGATTGTAGGCTCGAAGCCTTGATATCGCCAGTGCCATCCAAAGCAGTCGGAATTTCCACCCTGGTACTCGGCCGAATTAAGTGCATAGCCTTCGTACGCATAAGTTGATGGCCATGCCTCATAACCGTGATGTCAATACTTTCCAACTTTTCTTAGCCGTGCCCACTAGATTCCCATAGAAGGTCAAACATCTTGCTCCATCTCACTTTGTGTTGTCGCAATAGTGCCATTATCTCGATGGATGCAACTCATACTGGAATTACGATTCTTAGCCTTGACAGCCGCATGAAAATCAACATTGTTCTCATGACCTAATCGAATACAATCAATCTTAGAGCGTTATTGCATAAGGGCCTCATCAATTTCATTGCAGTGCAAGAGTGATATGGTACACTGTTTCACCTTCTCAATCCCGGTGCTATTCACTATATCCAAGCTCAGAGCCTCCTGTGCAATACTGAGGTCCTATCGTGCCGCTTCTAGTTTCATTCGAACGCCTTGATAGGAGCTCTGAATTTGACGGATAATCGGTTGTAGGCATTGAAGTTTACACCACACGCCAAACATCCCATGCCCAAGGGGATCGGCTGTTGCCACTATAACCGTCCCCTTTCCAAGAAGTCCGTGACTTCACACACCTTATTTATGAACATGAAATCTCGTCGAACAAGGCTAGGTACCTCAAACAATTTTAAATTTAGCAAAGCATGATCTGATATACTAGTATCCAGAATCACAACCTGTAAGTGACCAAATTTTTGAACCCAAACCATGTTTCACAAAACTCGATCTATCCTAGAATAAATCGGATCCTTCATGTATTAATAATGCCAACTGTAATGGTAACCAATATTATCTAACTCAAAAGTCCCACCCTAGTCATCATATCAACTAGATCAACATTCTCACTAGGTTGTACCATGGATCCTCCAATGCGATCCTGAGCCGAGAGTACATTATAAAATCCCCCATGAGCATCCACTTATCCGCACCTCGAGGCTGTAAATCTCAAGTTTCAACCACAGTCTTTTACGATCCTCCAAGTGATTAAGCGCATATATTGCAGTGATCCACGTAATAAAGGTCCCATCAATGCCAAAGAGTTTGAAATGCACGAATTGCTCATTGACTTCAACAACTTGAATAGTGGTCTTAGTCGGGTCCCACAATATTCAGATTCTCCCATTCACATGAGAGTCATAGTTAATTATCCACAAAACTTCAATTGTCTCCGAGTTTTTCACGTATTTGTTTTGCTTCTTTCTTGTTTTACTCAAGTTTCTACTAGGATAGCTAAATATATTGTCAATGCTTGGAGACGGAAGCCAACTTTCTTGATCTTAGCTATCTTATTACACCCCCTCACATTCCAGGACACAATCATGGTGCGTAGTCATGAATCACTACGGGCCCATTCTCATTCAGAATTGAAGTGATTCAAAACCATTATGACAAACTAAAGGCTCACTACTACTCTCCAAAAGCATTGGTGGATACATAGGCTCTTTCCCCTTATCAAGACTCCTCCGAGTTGTTGCAACCAACTGCCAACCCCCCGTATTTCTGCTTGTCGAGGCAACATTAAGGTCCCGAGTAGGTGGTCGAGGATGAGGGGCGGGTGGAGGAGCAGAAACAGCCCCCCTATGCACTCCAGCAGCTTGCGGCGCCCTCCTACGATCCACCGAGACTTGCCATTGTTAGTAGGTTTCTTCTTAGGTGCATTACGGCTCTGCGGAGGTTTACAAATATGTCCCACCTTCTGACAACGATCACAAAATATTGGTTTTCATTTGTACTCTACCGGTTGTGGGAACAAATGCCCTTTCTCATCCTTAATATTAACACTATCTCGCAGTTTCTTGGTTATATCAACCTCCACCAATAATCTAGAATATGATATACAAAGTTTCTGTGAGGTGCATTCATCTGTAAATAATGTTTTTCCAGTGCGCTACCAATCTTCCCTCGGCTCTTTGCACCCCATAAATGTAATGGAAGGTGTGGTAATTTAACCCAAATCGGTAGAGTACGCATCATATCATTCTTTAAGCAAAATCCACTAGTCCATTCATGGATAAACACTGTCATATTGTGGATAGTGTAGGGTCCTTTACTCATCACCATATCTCGGTCTTCCACAGGACGGAAATTTGAGTAAAAAGTAACCTTCTTCAGTAACGCAACGAAATTCCAGAATTTGCTCATGTATTGCTTAACATTGTTCATGGTTAATTCCCCCCACCTAAAACATACATAATAAGGCTAGTTTCCCAGAACTTCAATTCCGAGGTAACATCCAACTCATCTATAGTGATTTCAATTTCCCCATTTACAATAATCGGGGCCGAATATTCAATAGTCAATCCACGGGAAGGTTCTCAGTTTTCACTAACCACATCCTTTACCGTCTTGGAGATGGTGGGACATCAGGATGATTGTCCTGGCTATGTTTTGCAATCCCACGTTGGCCAGGATTGCGAGTTCCTGCATTAGCATCAATGGCATTAACAACAACCAGACGATTGTCCTGGCTATGTTCGACAATTTCAAGTCGGCCAGGATCCTTTTACATCGATATCAATGGCTTCAAATACATGGTCATTGGAATCATGTCGATGGGCACTTCCAACCCTAGATTCATGCGAGCAGCCGCAACATCCTCCTGTGTCTTGTCCAATATTCCTCGGATTCACCGCAGCATCCTCCGGTGCATATAATTCTCAAGCCTATGTTAGCATATAGGTGCTAATGGGGCCAATCATAGACATGTCCGGCCCCAAAAAAAGGGCAGGCCCGGACCAACTATATAATTGGGGCTTAGAGGCCACATATTTGATGGCTGACCCGGCCGTGCCCGATCCGATTAGCACCTCTATTTAGCATCGTACACATTGACAGTCATTTAATGAATTGGGACAAGCTGGAGCTGTGATAAATTGAAGGTTGAAGTTTCAGCAACAATGACGCACCAATGACATCTCTTGTACGTGAATATGGTCCAGTTTATAATTGGGATTAGAGATACTAATTAATTATTCCATCAGAATACATTTGACTAACCATACACACACATTGAGAGGTGCAGGTAGATTGGGCCGTGTCGAAATTCAAGAAACTAATTTGGAATACTAATTTGGAATGATCTATTTTAAGTTTCCACAATAAAAAAAATTTATAAATACATAAAACTTAATAATTTACATAAAAAACTTCACTATTAATATGCACTATTACATACTCTTAAAACTCTTATAAAACTTAGACTTTCAACAATTATTATATAACATTTTTATTAATATTCAAAACTAAGTGCGTGTGAAATTATGTTAAACTTGAAATAAATGACAATGTTAAAATTATAAATGAATTTATTAAAAGATGAAATTTGTGAAATTTATATAAGTAGGTCGTCCCTACAAAATAATATGTACAAGGGTTTGAGACATTTTAGACGATTTCAAATATAAATTTATATGTTCGAATCTAAAATATAAGGTTGGTGTGTAGTTTTATACAAAAAAAATTAAAGTAATGATAAAAATAAGAAGGTGAAAAAATGTATTTTTATTGATAAAATGCATAATTTATGTGTAAAGTTGAGATTATTTATTATTTGTTAATGGTGGGGCAACTTTATTTTTTAGTAATGTACGAACTTTTGTGGGACAGATAAAAATGACAAATGTATGAAGTTCTTCGTGACGGAGAGAGTATATCATACTAGTGTAATATGTAATGATTAAATATAAAAATTTGTGAAAGTTCATGTTTTTACGAGAGTTTTTTAAACTCTACATTATATATTAATTGTGTGCGGCTTTGTGTGTAAATTGTGTATTCTTGTATATTAATGTTGTGTTTGAATTTTATTGTGTTAGATTCTCAGGACTATTCAGACATTCAATTAAGTTTCTTTTATAATTAAATAATACTTCTGTGTCAATTTAAAGTGTAGGGTCTAGATCGATTAATGTCATGTTAGTTAGTACGAGCACCATATATATATATTATTTAAGTATTTAATATGTTTGATAAATCTCAGTCTTCAGTAAACTGGCGGCAGTGATAGGATGTAGAGTTCTCTGTTTGACCAGGGCCAAATTGATCGTCAGATCAGGCCTCTGACTAGTTATTACTAATTTATTATTGTTGATTGTGTGCGTATGTATACATAGCTATCTCGATCGCAAATTTAAGTTATATATTTATTAAAGCATTTCCTTATCTCAACGGTGCTCCACAAGACATTTTTTCGGCAAGGTTCATTCATGTAACACTCCAATACTCCATCAGTTGAAACTTGAAAGTGAGTTTTAATTTATGTCGTACGTACGATTAAATTTGAAGGTTGAAAGTGAGTGTTAACTATCCTTGTATTTTCATGAAGACGAAGAAAATTCTTATGTGATTTTGATTTGGATTGTAACCCTAAAGTGGTTGAAATCATCCACGAGTATAGGTATAAATGAATTTGTTTAATCATATTAATTGAGTGGGTAATTTATTTGTACACAATTTAGACATTAGTTTTGGACAAAGCTATAAAGGGATGTCCACTTTACAATTCGAGATTTTGAAATTTAATACTTCCGATAATCAAAATGGAATATATATTGAATTCGTTCCGGTTTATTTTTGAGTGGTTTATGTATTTGTATCTAAATAATACGAGTAAAATACTTTTATTTTTCCGGAGAATATGCAGCCTGCGCATTGTGGCCATGGGACTAATTAATTTGAACATATAATTAATTAAAGTACCTAAATAACAATAATGGGAGTTGCAAAGTCTGATTAGCATCATCCTCCGTGCACCAATTCCGCACTGTATCCCATTGTCGTTCAGGAGTATGAAATTCGCCACCACTGCCTCCTCCCTTACATCCCGGCTGCCTCTAATTCATGAGAAGAAAGCATCACGTGGAATCAACAGATCGCTCCATGCTTTAATCGAAGCTCCATCGCCCACACGCCACCTTATCCCACTCCGCAAAGCTGGAATTGAGGCTGCTATATTTCTCCAAGTATAGGAGCAGTCAGCCGAAACAGTAGCCGACCCCGTCGATGGATAGTATTTAGCCCTCAGAAGACGGGAAATAAGTGTATCCGGCTGCATAAGAAGTCACCAAGCCTGTTTTGCCAAGGGGGCAAGATTGAAAGCATTGAGATTACGAAAACCAAGTCCTCCATCTCGCTTGCTCTCCTTCAAAGCCTCCCACAGTATCCAATGTATCTTATCCATACCGTTACTACCCCACGAGAACTGAGCTATCAATGATTCAATCTCCTCAAGAAGTGTCTTCGGAAGCCGAAAACAACTCATCGCATATGTAGGAATCGATTGTAGCACCGATTTAATCAGAACCTCTTTACCCGCACTAGACAAATTCTTATTCTCATAGACTTGAATTCTCTTCCAAATAGTTTCCCGGATGGAATTAAAAGTCTCCTTCCTCAATTGACCTCCTACTTATGGCAACCCAAGATACTTATCATGATCACTAACCTCCTCCACCTGTCGGATTTCAAGAATCTGAAGTTGCACTCTCTCGTTCACACCTCCACTAAATACCACAGCTGACTTCTGAAAATTAATAACTTGGCCAGAAGCATTATTGTAATCCAGAAGAGTCTGCTTAATCCTCCAAGCCGCCCCACAGTTGCCCGGCAACATATAAAAGTGTCATCAACTAAGAGTAGGTGGAAAATGCTAGGAGCTCCACGATAAATGCGAACACCCACCAACTCGCCAATGCTCTCCAAATGTACCAACATCGAACTCAACACATCCGCCACAAATAAGAATAAATATGGGGAAAGTGGGTCTCCCTGTCGAAGTACCCGACCCAGCTTAAAACTAGGACTCAACGCTCCATTTAGAACCATCGATTAAGAGACCGATGTGACACATTGAAGGACCCTCTCCACCAACCGCTTCAGACTCGACATGCAAAGTTTGAGGCTATTGGTTATGGCTTTGGATGTTATCTTATACACAACGTTACTCAAGCTAATTGGACGATACTGAGTCATCAATTCAGGCTTAGCACATTTAGGAACCTGAACAATATGAGTATCAGATAAAACACCCAAATTAAGAAAATTGAGCACACAATCGGAAATAGAAGAGCCAACAATATTCCAGTATTTTTGGAAGAAAAAAGCTGACATAGTTAGGACCTGGGAATTTCAGATGGTACATATCAAATAAAGCTTTTGTTACCTCATCTCGCGTGTAAGCACGGACAAGATGTTGGTTAGCTGTCACAGAAACTCTTGGTTGTATAGTATTGAGAACAATCTCCATATTGTTCAGAGGTGCCAGAGCGATTAGTGTGGCACTACTCGACTTCGGGAGGTTATATTGTTCGTGATGGTTACTATGTGGCGAGGAGGTTGCTTAAGCAACAACAGGAGATTCAAAGGGGTGTCGACTCGGGATATAGTAGGGGTGAGGGCTGGGATTTTCTATAGAACACAAGTGTGCCTGGGAAGGTTGAAATAGTATGAGGACCTGGATTTAATACTTAGACAAATACCGCAACTCAACTATGTGTATTGCCTATCACTACAAAAAAACAGCGTTTTAGTAACGGAATTTCTAACGGAATCTCTAACGGAAATTGAGGTTTCTAACGGAATTTCTAATGGAAAAAACATCGTGAGAAACAAGTCGTCAGAAATAATTTCTAACGGAACTTTTTTTTCCGTTAGAAATTTCTAACGGAATTGAAGATTTCGTTAGAAAATACGGTTCCGGTTCAAACCAGAACCGACCAAAGTTTCTAACGGAATGGACTTATTCCGTTAGAAACTTTCTAACGGAATGGACATTTTCCGTTAGAAACTCTGTATTTAAAAAAAAAATTTACAAACATAATTTTTTTTAATTACAAATATAATTTATATATACGAAAATTTAAAAGCACACAATTTTAATGGCACAAATATAATTATAATTTATAT
>JAYMSP010004732.1:0-15433 GCA_036897095.1 Plantago elongata
TGTGACACATTCCACCGGGAGGTTGGAAAAATGGAACAATTGAAATTATGTTTGTAGAATAATAATCTTTTAGAGTGTTTGGTGGGGTGACCACATACAACCGCAGGGTTGTTGGGAACACCACTATTAATTGTTGATTGTGGTTTTATACAGTAGGATCCGGTACAAATATATGTTAACAACCCGTCGAGTCCCTAACGAGTAATTAAGGTTGGATAATACCCCTTTTAAAGCATTAATATGTCATGAGTAGTCGTAATTTTACATAGAACATTTTCTCTATAGTCATCCTAAATAAAGACTGATCAATGATATAATACTCCCTTCGTCCCATACAATAAGACACGTATTCATTTTGTGGACATCCCACGAAACTAGACATGCTCCAAAAATAGTAAAAAAAGTACCACACTAACTAACTCCACTAACTAAAAACATCCACTAACTAATTTAATATTCATATTATAACAATAAACAATTGATTGCATTAAAAACAACACTGAAAACTTTTGTGTCTTATTATACGGGACAGAGGGAGTAATAGATAAGGAAGCCTACCCGCCGACACCACGACTAACATTGTTTACAAAAGTTTGACTACCTTATCCTTGAGGAAATTTCATATGATGTTGATGAGATGCTAGAGACTTGCAATCATTTATATCCATGTCTAACCGATGAGTAAAGGTTTGTATATCATGATGTCATGGATGTTGTCAATTCTGGTAGTGGTCGGGTATTCTTCCTATACGGTTATGGTGGTACTGGTAAAATTTTTCTTTGGAATACAACATGCTCTAAAGTGCATGGTAGACGTGACATTGTTCTACTGGTTGCATCGAGTGGTATAGCTTCCCTTCTTCTCCCAGGAGGGCGTACGACCCATTCTAGATTTAGTATTCTACTACTAGTGGACGATACCACAATGTGCAGTTGAATTACACATGGGAGTGAACTAACGAAACTCATTAAATGTACAAAGTTGATCATTTGGGATGAAGCACCCATGACAAACAAAAATTGTTTTGAGGCTCTCGACTGCAGTCTAAATGATAAAATGAGAGGTCTTGATCGAAGGAAATTGAATAAACCATTTAGTGGAATGGTTACCGTATTTTGGGGTGACTTCAGACATATATTGCATGTAGTTCCAAAGTGTAGTCGACAAGATATAATACACGCCTCTTTGTGTTCTTCTAGAAAGCTATGGGGTTCATGTCGTGTACTTAAGCTCACAAAGAATACGTGCCTACATGTAATTATTGTACATTTCATGATGTCTGTTAATTTAGTTTTTTATTATATTTTATGTATTTAAAAGTACACGTTAAATACTTTTAAAATACCATCTTACATCATTTTATTTATGAATCAGGCTGGTCGTTCAGATGCCGAAAACGAAGCACCAGGGAATTTGTTGATTGGTTGTTGGAAGTTGGCGATGGAAAAATAGGCGGTGATAACAACGATGAAGTCGAATTCAAGATACCGGATAAACTTTTGATACATCCTACTGGTGAACCAATCGACGCAATCGTCAAGAGCATGTATCCTGACTTATTATCCCATGTCAGTGATGGCAACTACTTTGATGGTAGATCTATTCTTGCCCCTACTAATGAGATAGTACATGAGGTAAATGATTATATAATGTTCATTCTACCCGGCGATGCAACTGAGTTCATGTGTTCAGATGCCATTTGTCCTAATGAAATGATATTGTGAACATAGAAGATGTTTACTCAGTTGAATTCCTAAACACTATTAAGGCATCTGGCATACCAAATCATATAATTCAATTGAAGGTTGGTACTCCTATTATATGCTACTCATGGACAATAATGGAACTATATTAATTGTCATTGGAATTGGAAAATGTGTTATTCAGGCGATGACTATGGTTGGAAAGAAGGATGGGAAGCCTGTGTATATGCCTTGGATGTTACTATCATCCTCTGATCTCACTCATAAGTTTCCTATTAGATTTCAGCGAAGACACTTTTCAATTTCAGTTTGATATGCAATGACAATAAAAAAAAGTGAGGGACAATCACTAGCCCATGTAGGTCTCTACCTCCCAAACCCATCTTTAGCCATGTTCAGCTATACGTGGCATTTTCGAGAGTAACGAGCAAGAAAGGTCTGAAGGTTTTAGCGCTCGATGAATAAGGTAATCTGACCGATACAACAACCAATGTAGTTTACAATGAGGTGTTTATCTCTCTTTGAGGTATTTTATTTAGCTTATAAACAATATAGTTCACAAGGTATAATTGCAATAAAAATTTATTAACTAATTCTTTTGTCATATTATATTGCAGGACGCTACTACCTCCATCCATGCAGATCGTGGTAACTTTATTTGAATTGTTGTTATTTTATTTGAACTTCTATTTACAATACTCGATGCAAATTTTGATGACTTTATTTGATTTATGATATGCAATACAAACTGTTATCGATTTTACGTTTGCTTCGATTTGTTTATCTGAACATGATTTTATTAGTATTGTACACTATATTTTATATTTATTTAAAAAGTTAACTATTTTGTGGCATCGTCATGGGTTAGAACTAGTTTTTTTAGTATAAGTGATTTTATCCCTTTTTCTTGGTGATTCTTTGCAATTTAATTATCATTTATCTCAATGAATTATCGGTCCAGTTTGTACTCCCACTTCCACTTCCTTGCTCCGATCTGGAGTTGCCCTGCCCCTGATCGGAGCATCTCCGATCAAGCTTGCTCTAGCCAGAGCGGAGATTCTTCGGTCACCCTTGAAATTTTTTATGTTTTTCGTGTTCTTCAGGTTCGTCATGCTTTTTACAAGTCTTTTTGATTTATTTGTTTGGATGATAAATATTAGTCGAACAAAATAGTTTAGATGTTTTTGAGGTGAAGGGGTAATTTTTAAAAATTATTGAACTATTTTGTAAATTATAATAATGTTGGTATTGTTTGTAATATGTTAAAACTTTCACCCGCGTTTAGTAAAATCAGTCATGCATTTAACATTTATGTTTAAAACATTTGTGGTTTTAGGTGATATATACTCCCTCCGTACCGAATTGAATATTCCACGGGGTCAGACATATATTTATTCGCAAGTAATTAAGTAATGTATGTTTATTGAGGTGAAATAGTGAAGATAAATATTGCAGGCCAGTTACATATTTTAATGCAATTATTTTGATTATAATATTAGGTTATGGGGTACAAAAAATAATAAATATGAAAATATAATAACGAATTTAGTAGTGTTTTAAGCAGAATACAAAATATTCAATTCAAAATGAAAGAAGTAGAACCTATATTGAACAGAGAACTCATGTTTGATAACAAATTAATGACGATTACACGCTAATTTTACTATTTTTTTAGTACAAAACATGCTATTTGAATGGACATTTTCCAATTCAAATCGTTTTCCAATTAGTTTCTAAGTGATTTGATCCCTTTTTCTTGGTGATTCTTCGCAATTTAATTATCATTTATCTCAATTAATATCTGTCCAGTTTGTACTCCCAGTTCCACCTCACTAGTACAAATCAAGGAATATGATTGACTAATAAGTAGGTTGTCGTTCTTGGCAGGATCAAGTGGAAGATTGAAATGCATCCAATCTAATTCATGACATGCATGCATCGTTGAAATTGTTGAAATGTATACCGTATACGTTTGTTTTGACTTGGACGATCACAGTCCAACTCATACTTATATGATAGTGCCAGTTAATTGGGACGGACTTAGAAATATTAAAGTTAAAAGTGATATTCGAGAATAAAGAAAGTTTTAAATTATCAAAGATATTACTACATTCTTTAAAATTTAGGGAGGCAAACGTCACCCTTCAAGGTTCAGCTGCCGATCGAATCAATTGATGAGATGCATCAACCTTACTTTGTTCTTTCTCTTCGCCTTTTGTAAAACAAGTCGAAATAAGATGAAGAAAGATTGATTGTATTGCAAAGAGAAGATTGTGTTACAATGGACTCGACTAGAACTTTTATTTATGGCTACGGAATATAACTGATTTAAGGACAAAAAATAAAATATGAAAATACAGGAATGGACGACAAGGAGAGCTCTTGATAAACTCTAAATCAATTATTGACTCTTGATTATCTAGCTCCATGAATTTGAATGAATAGCAGGAGATCATTTCGTACAAAGGAGTGAGCCGTTGGTGACGAAAGGCAAAAGATTCAGTGTGGTAAATTCTCATGTCCCTCTTTTCGCGCCACTGAATTAGTTACAACACATCTACGTGTAATAATTCCATTGGCTCCTTCCTTTTGTCGATTTCATGATTTGCTCGTAACTTTCTTTTCTTCTCCAATCGAGTCCTTGTGTTTATTTCATCTTTGCAATCAACTCTTTTTCTCTTCTCACAATTAGTCCATGTATGTTTCTTTTCTTTCCAACATTCCCCCTCAACAGGAAGGTAAATGTTCTTTACGTTTATCTTGTCCAAAACTCTCTGCAAATCTAAAGATGATATTGGCTTAGTAAGAAAATCTACCAATTGATTTTTAGTAGATATATATTCTACATTAATGATCCCTTCATTAACCTTCTCTCTTATGAAGTGACAATCAACTTCAATGTGTTTTGTTTTTTCATGAAGGACTGGATTCTTGGTAAGAATTATTGCAGATTGATTGTCACATAGTAGAGGAATGGGATAATTTGTTTATATCTTGAAATCACAAAGCAGTGACTTGAGCCAAGTAATTTCATAGCGTGTTAATGCCATTGCTCTATACTCGGATTCTGCTGATGACCTGCTCAATGTTCTTTGTTTCTTTGATCTCCAGCTAATCAATGTGTCTCCAAGAAACACACAATATCATGAAGTTGATCTCCTAGTTAAAGGGCATGCTGCATAATCAAAGTCACAGTAAGCACTGAGCATATGCTCCTTTTGGGTTGACATTAAAATTCCCAGTCCAATATTTCCTTTAACATACTTGATCAATCTCAATAATATAATCAAATGGTGTTTGCATGATTTTTCCATGAACTGATTGAGTATCCTTACAACAAAATTCAAATCAGGCCTAGTGATTGTTAAATAGATCAATTTTCCCATCAACTTTCTATAACAAGTTGTATCACTTAACAATTCTGAATCATCTGCTATCAGTTTTAAGTTATGCTCCATTAGACACACAACTGATTTACAACCATGTAAGCATGCAGTTTCTATTAATTCAGATGCATATTTTCTCTGACATAAATGAATTCCATCTAAATTTCTAGCAACTTCAAATCCCATGAAATATTTTAATTTTTCAAGATCTCTTATTTTGAATTTTTCTTGTAATGCTGATTTGATTTTGTGAATATCAAATTTATTTTGCCCTCCCATTATTATATCATCAACATATACTAGGGCAATGATTTTTGAGTTGGGAAGTACTTTAGTAAATAGTGAATGTTCACATTTAAATTGTTTGACACCTATATTTATCAAGAAGGTTGTTAATTTGTAATTCCACTGTCTTGAGGTTTGCTTTAAGCCATATAGTGAATTATTTAGTTTACAAACATAATCTTCTGAGTTTTTCCTCTTAAGTGAAAGTCCTTGAGGTAACTTCATATATATATATATATTTCTTCTTCAAGATTCCCATTAAGGAAAGCATTGTGCACATCAACTGAGTCAGGAACCAGTTTTGTTTTGATGCTAAAGTTAAAAATACCTTCGCTGTAGTATGTTTGGCCACATGACTGAAAGTTCCAGTGTAGTCTAGTCCATATTGTTGTGTGTAACCTTTAGCTACAAGTCTAGCTTTATGTTTGTCAATATTTCCTTCTGAATTGAACTTTGTTTTAAAGACATATCTACACCCTATAGGTTTCATTGATTTTGTTCTTGACATTATAGTCCAAGTGTTGTTATCATTAAGGGCTTTCAATTCCTCCGGGATAGCTTTTCTCCAATGTTCATGTTTGATTGCTTCTTCATAAGTCTCTGGCTCATGTATCATTGATAAATTTACTGAGTAAATTTTGTGTGTTTCTGATAACAAATCATATCCTAATAAATATTCATCTGTTTGATATTTAACTTTTGTTTTTGCTGCATAGCTCGTAGCATTGTGGTGGTAAATATCTAAACAGGAAGGTAATTTCCTTTCAGTTCTTGTAGTCCTTCTTGGACTGTTGTTCTCTATTGGTATTTCAACATTTCTTGATGGACTATTGTCTTGTCTTATAGGACTACTAATGTCCTGCTCATTAGTGTCAGATTCAAAGCTGGCATTTGAGTGTTCTGTAGTATGTAGACTTGTGTTGTATGTTTCTTCAGGCATTATGTTAATATCATGCTCATTATCCTCAAATCTATTTGTATGTTCTTATGTATAATGAGACACATCCCATTCTTCACCCAAATAAGCAGGAGACATAAATGCTATCTCCTTTTCTTTATTAACTGTGTCTTTAAAGGGAAATACATTTTCTATGAAAATGACATTTCTGGAAATAAACTTAGACCTTTTAGACAAGTCATAGAGTTTATATCCTTTTGTGTGTGCAGGATATCCCAGAAACAAACATTTTTTGTGCTCTGGGATCAAGCTTAGATCTACCAACTTTATATGTAGAAGTAAACCAAAAGTTCTGAGATTTTTATACTCAAGTTTTCTTTTATAAAATCTTGTAAATGGTGAATCATTTTTAGAATGGGTGTAGGTATCATGTTGATCAAAAAGGTTGCAGTTAAAACTGCTTCTCCCCAAAATTGTTTAGGCAAGTTAGCCTGAAATAAGAGTGATCTTGTAACATTTAATAAATGTTGGTGTTTCCTCTCAACTATGCCATTTTGCTCCAGTGTATAAACACAAGTCTTTTGATGTATTATTTCATTTTTATTCAAAAAATCATTCAACTGGAACTCTAAACCATTATCAGTCTTGATAACTTTTACCCCTTTATCCATCTGATTTTGAATAAGAACAATAAAATCAATAAGTGCTTGCCTTGTGTCTGATTTATTTTTAAGTAGATATACCCATGTCATTCTACTATAATCATCTACTATTATTAAGAAATAGTGTTGCTTATGTAAGGTTGCAGTAGAATAAGGACCCCATAGGTCACGGTGAAGACATTCAAATATGCTAACTAATGTTGTATTAGTTGAAATGGAAAAAGCAAGCTTCTTCTGTTTAGCCTTATGACAGACTTCACAAAAGTAAACTTGTTACAACTAACATATGGAATTAAAGACTGGATAATGGAAATTCAACTTAAACTAGGATGTCCTAGCCTAAAATGCCATAGATGATCCTTGAAATCAGCTTCCAGGTCTATTTCTTTCAGGCCAGAAATGGAAAATGCCTTAGGAAATTGCAGAAAATCATTGATGTTGTAGAGTCCTCTAGTTGCTTCACTCAGCCAAATTATGGTTCATGCATCCCTCAAGGTAGAGCTTCTTTGCAGAATATAACAGTTATTTTTGTTAAAGATGAATGCTATTTCATTTTCTGCACAAACCTTATTGACAGATATTAAATTTATATTAAAAGATGGAACACACAATACATTTTTTAAATTGATTCTTCCTGGTATTTCAATATCTCCCATGTGTGTGATTTGTATTTTAGTTTCATCTGGTAACTGGACAAAGGAATTGAGTA
Organism: Plantago elongata; assembly: GCA_036897095.1. NCBI lineage: Eukaryota > Viridiplantae > Streptophyta > Magnoliopsida > Lamiales > Plantaginaceae > Plantago > Plantago elongata. The sequence continues at coordinate 7,645 of JAYMSP010004732.1, forward strand.
TTCTCATATTTTTAGTGAAACATTTAGGTGATATTACCATATGATCAGAAGCACCTGAATCCAACAACCAAGGTTCCAACACATTTTTAAAAATAAAGTTAACTTTATAACTTATTCCTGCATGATTCACTTCAGGTTCTTTAGCAGTGGAGGTGGATGGAATGTTAGAGCCTCTAGGTGTAGTAGTGTTGTTGTTCCCATTACCATTTTTCATTGTCATTGAGAGCAGCGGTTGAAGCTGATCATTAGAGAGGGAAGATGTAGTGTCAGTGTTGCTTATCACCTCAATATTGACATGGTTCACTCCAGTAGCATGATTGTTTCTTCCACCACGGGCTCTAAAGCCTCCACATCCATAGAAGGGCCTCTTAGCATGAGTAGCAGGGTAACCATGCACCTTGAAACAAGTGTCAATGGTGTGGTTAGACCTGTTAGGACAGTTGGGACAATGCAACTTTTCTTTCTGCCTCTAAAAGCCAACATTCATGGTTGTAGATTCCACTAAGGGAATTGGATTTCTTGCCTCTTTCTGCCTTTCTTCCTGCAGAACAAGAGAGTAAGCTTTGTCCAAGGAAGGTTTAGGCTCTATTGTTATGATTTGACCTCTGATGATATTGAAAGAGTCATTAAGTCCCATATGGAACTTAAATATCTTGTCAGTATCTTGAGCCTTTTCCTGAGTTTCAAAGATATTGCACTTGCAAAGCTTGCTGCCACAGACAACAAGGGGTTTGCAATCATTGAGTTCTTCCCACAAGCTAGTGAGCTTGGTGAAGAAGTCTGATACATAACCAAATCCTTGAGTTATACAACTTACTCTTGTTGCAGCTGAAAAACTCTTACATCATTGGGTTGTGCGTAGCACACCTTAAGCTTATCCCAACATTCTTTAGCTGACTGCAAATAGAGAATGGGGCTCCGTATTTCAGAAGAGACCGAGTGAATCAGCCAACACATGATGATAGTATTGCATCTCTATCAGGTTTTCATTTTTGCATCATCTGTTTCTGGCATAGAGATACTACCATCAACAAACCACACCTTGTTTCTTATGTGCAGAGACATTAAAAAAGCACGGGACCAGGTGTGATAATTGGTTTTATCAAGAATAGGGGTGATAGCCCCTGAAACAGCATTCTCCGAATGATGGAGATAAAAGGGGCTAAATGGATCAACATGCTCATGAGGAGCAGGGGTTACAGTGACAGGGGTACCTAGAGGAGTATCAAAGTTATCCATTTGTGAAGCTTGGTGGGAATAAAACAGTTAGCATGAAAGAGAAGACAAGACTTGTTCTTAATGATACCTAGCAGAGCGAGAGCAAAGATCAAGACCTAGGCTCTGGTGCCTTGTAATAGAAGTCGAAATAAGATGAAGAAAGATTGATTGTATTGCAAAGAGAAGATTGTGTTACAATGGACTCAACTAGAACTCATATTTATAGCTACAGAACATGACAAATTTAAGGACATAAAATAAAATATGAAAATACAGGATTGGACGACAAGGAGAGCTCTTAATAAATCCTAAAACAATTTTGGACTCTTGATTATCTAGCTCCATGAATTTGAATGAATGGCAGGAGATCAGTTCGTACAGAGGAGTGTACCGTTTGGTGACGAAAGGCAAAAGATTCAGTGTGGTAAACTCTCGTGTTCCTCTTTTCGCACCACTGAATTAGTTACGACACAACTACGTTTTATAATTCCATTGGCTCCTTCATTTTGTTGATTTTCTAATTTGCCCGTAACTTCTTTTCTTCTCCAATCGTGTCCCCGTGTTTATTTCTTCTTTCAATCAACTCTTCTTCTTTTCTCACAATTAGTTACTGTACTTTTCTTTTCTTTTCAACACCTTTTATATTCAGTTTGCGAAGCTTATGGACCATATATTAGTTATGGTGCACAGTGCAATCCATACAATGTACTTATGTTGTTTAGCCATATTTTGGGAGTAAATTACAAGCCGGTCTTTTTGAGTTACAAAGTAGTGCCCTTCATTGTTCGTCTAATCGTCTAGAGTCGATTTGGGCTAATTATCAAAAACTCAACACTTGAACTTCTGACCATGGGCCTTTGAATAAGAATGATGCCACCCAACCCAATGATGCCGGCCTGTCAACTACACAATAAACACAAATATGGGAAGATTTGCGGTAGGATCCAATTTGATGATAAAGTTGTAAAAACAATCTAATTAATTTTTCCCTCCTTTTAAATAGCGCCCAACCTACTATATCATATATCAACAAATTGTATCATAAAGTGCATTTGATACAGTTTTCATATTTGATATTATACATTCATCGTGACGATATACAATTTTTTGTTGTGTACATAATATATCAGTCGTTTTTTCAAATGTTATTTTTAAGTGAATATTGATTTGTGATTCTTCCCACAAATATTTGAGCCTCTTTGAGGTAATCTTACCAGCTTGCCCACCATTAACATGGAACAACAAATAAAACAAAGGTTCAAAAGATTTCACAAAATATAAATTGACAATGAATATTTAAAATTCACATTTTTATGGGTATAATGTGTCACGTATTAAATTTACCATAAACAAGTTAAAAGGACCAAAAATCACCATAATCAGTTAATATAATATCAAGTCCAACGCATTTAACAGGCTCAATTCAAATAGTCCAGGTCCAATTGGAGTTTATATATATACAAAAACTTGATTCAGCACAAACCATGGACTATTAGATATAAACTCCTTTGTACTTCCCGAACCTGATTCGTGTATATATACTATATACAAGTGTACCATTGGACAATATACACAATAGACTCTCAAATCTACTATCAATGTAAGTGTAACCTAAATCCAAGCCCAGTTTGACCAATGACTCGTCAGTAAAATAAACTCTTTTATAAGTACCCCTTAAACTATAATTTACAACCATGTATATATCCCGAATGATGAATTTAGTAATCAAACACTTTTATTGCATTACTGAGACGAAGTTTTTCTTGTGTGAGATGGGGATATTTTGCATGTTGTAAGAGGTTCCTTATGTTATTTAGGTTGTGTTCTCTTCAATTGAATTTTACTAATTGAATTGAACTAAACTGAAGTAAGATATAAATTATAATTGAATCGAATTGAATTTTTCAGTTAAAAATAACATATCCTTATTTAGTGACAATTAGAAACAAGATATGTAATGAAGTGAAATCGGCAATTTAGGTGTTTTGGCACGCCAGCAATGGGGTGGGAAAAAAAGTGGTTAACAACATTCCATGTTCAATACTTGCTCCTTTTGTTGGTCATAACCATACTTGTTGTTGAAGCACCACACATGATGAATTGTTGCCACTTTATTCCCGAGTGTCAATTTGTTATAATGCATGAAGTGTTTCTCAAGTAATGTGGTGCTCCTTTCTTAGGGATGTTTGGAAAATAATTATAATCGGTCCATTTAACTCGATGAATAATTGGTCTAAAATACACTTTAAATATTTCCATTTCAATTTCATTCTAAACACAATTTCACTAAAATCCATTTAAATGTCCATTCAAATTCTATACCAATAAGTTCTTAAATTTTTTTATTACTATCAGTGGTGTTATATTTTTGTCCTGCACCAAGCAATCCTGATTAATTTCAAATTAAATTGGCAAACACCGTGATCAATTGTTAGCATGTCACTGCATTAAATAGAGAATTGAAGTAGGAAAATAAGTAGTGACACAGGTCATAATATCACCATAAAGGGCACAACACAATATATATAAAGATGCCTTAAGACTGAGGTAGCATATATATATTTATAATGAGTGTGTGCATAATTGCATGTGACTTTCCTTTCTCTTTATGCTGGATGAGAAAGTTAAGGTAATAATCCATAGGTCCTTTGCGTTAGGGGCAGTGGAAGGAAGGAACAGTCCCTTTTTCTACTTTCGGCTTTATATAACCTCCCAATGCAATTAATACTTAGCCTAACTAGTTATTAAAATTCGTTTTGTTTTGTAGGGCCTAAAGTGCTAAACTCGTGTGAATTAGAGGATTCATTATAACTTTTGACAAAATTGATGATACATACTTGGTTCGGTTTGTTATGATATCACCTATCCATCCTCAACTTAGTCCACTTTGATTTCAAATGCTATTAGAACAAGCATCACATAAAGAGATATCAACTTGGATTCGACCTATAAATACCTCTCGATTGCACATTCACTAACTTTCATGTCAATGTACATCGCTCCAGGTGAACATTTTCACCCAGAATCATAGTAGGGGTGAGCAAATAATCCACCCGACCAACTCGTCTGTATAAATCATCCACATCTCATCCGCACCAGTTAATTATATTTTTTAAAAATTTATGCGGATTGAAGTTTTTATTACCCGTCAATCGGTGGGTGGTGGTCGGGTTGGTTGGGTGCAACCCGCAACCCACCCGCCTACCTACCATATAATTAATATAATAAAAATTATATATATGTGTCATAATTTAATTGTATTCTTAAATGAATATATAGATATATATGATAGATTAATAACAATAAACTAGTTTTATATTATTAAACTATAAAAGTATATATGTGAGAATGATACTTCAACGTTTTACTTTATTTTAAAATATTTTGTTACTTTGATGGATTATAATTATATTTTAGTTGATAAAGTATTTCACCCACTAATCGTCCGTCGTTATAATCACCCAAATCATCACGGATTGAAAATTATTTTACCTGCCGTGAATCGAATAAATAATCACCCGTCATAAATAAGTTAGATTGGTTTTTTGTTAAGCCCGTCAATAACCGACCACGATCACCCCTCTTACAATAGTCCATATTCAAGTTCTATACAAGAATTATTAGTCAGTAGCTATCAAACACTTATCTACTTGCCAAATTTGACATCATAGAATTTCACACAATTCTTTTGGCACTTAATGAACCCCGGCCCTATTATTTTCCATTGAACAAAATTATTACATTAAATGATGATATCTTACACTTTGATCATATCTATAGCTATAATTAATATTTCCTTTAGATTCCGGACCATCGTCCTTGAAACAAGTAGGAACATGAGTGAATTATGAATGATGATGAGTTATTGTTATCTCTAAGCTAGTAGAACTAGTGAAGAGATTAGTTGGAGTTAAAGTTACCTCAAAGTCTACCAATCACGATATTACTAGTAAATGTAGAGTTATACACTCTTTCTTGTGTCATCATAAGTTAATTTGTATGCCTTTGGCTAATCCTGAAGCAAAATAGTTGGCTTAATGATTAACTAAACACTGTATTATAGTTTCTTTTTTCTTCTCAAGTTAACACACTAGATTATAGTTGGATTATCCTGGACAAAAGTACTAACCGAGTGGTGTAATACTTTTTCTGTTCTTTAATAATAAAATAATTTAATTTTGTACATTTAAAAAAAATATATAGTATATAGTTAAAATTGAGTTTGAGATATAAAAGTAAATGTGGTATCAATAATGTGTGGTTAATTATAAATAAATTGTATTGTTGTGGTTATTTTTATAAATGAAAAATTATTTTATTTTTGTGGGAGGTATAAAATAAAATGTTGTCTTATTTATATCGGGACGAATGGAGTATTATATAATTAAGAAATCATGAGAAAACAAGTAATGAAACGTCTTAAGCTAGCTTTATAATTTTGTATACAGTAAAGAGAGATGTCAGTCCACTATAGTACACTGTGTTCAGATAGCTCACGGGAGATGGATGGTAGTTTTTATTCCTCTATATACCAACAAATTAAATGTAGCAAGTAAATATCTAGCCTACCCATATTTAAATTTTAGTTCAAATTACACTCACCCATAATTCTATAATCATTTCATGTTTAAATGCACTGTGTGCCATAGCCCATATGTGTTCAGATGGTAATCCACTCATACTAAGGCAGCAAATTCAAATTAAGCGGAAAAAAGGAAGGAAGAACTAAGTAATGGAGAAAGAAAATTAATTCACACCTTAATATATGTATGACTGGTCAGGTGATTCCACTTTAGTTGTTTAAAACAAGGTAATTTGTAGTCTATTTAAGAAGTTACTCTATAATTTTCGAAAAAATAAAACGATCAATCGAATAACGATTACTTATATTTCATGTTCCGATCCTTACCAACTCATTTTACATGTTTAATGAAAGGAAAACTGAAAATTAATAAGGTAGTTGTATATTAATAAATTGACATGAATTTGATAATGTAGTCTTTGAAAAATATATTTATAAGGTAGATTAATTGAACTAACGTACTCTACAGATTAATGTACTTTTCAGATTAAGTAAAGTTAGGGGATGTCTTTCAAGGTATTTAACAAATAAGGTTAGATACTATATAACCATCTTAGTCAAATCACCAAGTTTTACGATTAATAATGTAATATAATTGAACAAGAATAGCTCAATCTAGCATTCTACACCGATGTATATTCAACACCGTAAATATTTAGACAATATTTAATATTAACTCTTAAATCTTATTTTACCTTACATATTTCATCCTCACCCCACATTAAATATGAGTAATATCTCATATTTCAAACCGCATAATTACAAAATTGCCCTCCTTCTAATATAGGACTTGTGATATTGTATGAGTACCACATCACTGATCTCCATAGCATTTATCTAAAAAAAAAAATTTATTCACTTTTAAATGTAAATAACTTAAGAAATAAAAATATAAAAATTAAATAAAAAATATTAAAGTATTTATTTCTTTGAGATAGAGATCAATCTTGACTATATTTGGATCATTCTACTTTCAACATATTTTTCTCTTTTAATTAAATTTAAAATTATAAAACAGCTTTTAAAAATATAATTTTATTAATTTCAACTTCTAAACACACTTATAATACAATATAAATATATAAGAAAAAGTAAAAAAATAATAATTTCATGACTTGGGGTTCGATTGATTTTTCTGTTGGGACTAAGATTCACGAAATTGATACGGAAGTGATATATTAATGACTTAATTTTAATATGTTGAAATTTAGTTTACTTGAAGTATAAATGGTTTAGAGTATATGTTCTATAGAGTAAAATATATATTTGAGGCATTCGTAGTCCCATCTTCAATCTTGCAAAATGTACCACCTATCAAAACTAAACAAGGTGAATTATAAAATTAAACAATTTAATTATAAAATTAATTAATATACTGTAAAAACTAGATAATAAATACTAAAAATTATACGGTACAATATAAATACACAAGATAAAAATATAATATGTAAACTAAATAAATATTGATAAAAAATAAAACATATAATATTTATATAAAAACTAAATAATATGTGTTAAAAATTAAGGAGTCTCTCCGAACTATTCAAATATAGAGGTCTTTTATAAGATTTATTATTACTAAAATGCTCAACGAGTTCAAACTAGACTCAATTATCTTATCAATCGGGATTTAACAAGTTAAGCCAAAACTTGTATAAAACCCCTAATATTTGGACTCACATGGTATATTTTCCGTTTCCAGTAGCTATCTTGTACATACCACTAAACTGCACTGCTAGTGTTCCCAACTAATCCAACCTCCCACCACCTGTACGAACTGGAAGTATAGCAGCGGTCATATCTGCTGCAACCTCCACTCATCAAGAGATCAAACCCACCTCTCCATCATCTCCCTTCACTACCAGTCTTTTTCTCGATTTCTCGTTGGTATCCGCTATATCTGCTACTACTGCTACCATCAGGATCACAAAATTCCCCTACTGAAAATGAAACTGACAACAAACTGAAAAAGAGCTTTTCTCCATCAGC
>JAYMSP010004733.1:0-15433 GCA_036897095.1 Plantago elongata
TTCATCCTTTGTGTTGATGACACAGCTTGACGAACCCGCGACATCGCTATCTTCCACCACGTTGGCCGGATTGCCCTGCTTCCTCGAGCGACCACAGGGACGTGGATTTTTTTGGAGCCATCATAGAGAGGGAAAAATTGCAGTCTGTTTCTTGGAGCGTCTTTCTTTTTTTTGGGGAAAAAAAAAATTGTGCAAGAACCGGAACCAGACCGGTAATCTCGTCCGGTTCCGGTCCCTGAAACTGCAACAGGACCGGTCAGCCTTCTCATTGTGTGGGTTGGTTGGATTTAGTATGGATTATTGTGGTCTCAATCCGTTGACAAGCCTAGCTGCAATTAACATCATAGAAGTAATATATTATATTATAGTAGTTAAAATTGAGATCATAATTGTAAGTCCATGAATCATAGTAGTTTGTTTTATATGATAGTTGTTTTGATTGAGAATATAATTTATATCATAGTGTTTTTTTTTATATATCATAGTGCTGATATTTGACATCATATTATTAATATTAGAAAATATAACATTAACATCATATACATTCCATAACTTTTGTTTTAAGTGGAGATCATTGAATTTATGTCTAAGATCATAATGATTATGACATATTATATAGTAGTTAATTGCAGAAGTATAGTTTAGTATAGAACTTGAAAACATAGTACTTTTATTAGAGATCATAGTCACTATAACATATAACATAGCAATATTTGTAGAGATCATTGAATTAAAACTGTAACATGTTTAGTAACAACTTTTTATCGATCGAAAAGGTAGAAATCATAGTAGAAATAGAAACAATATAGATCATAAACATGTACTTTGAATCTTTCTATCATCACCAACATTCGTAGACAACAACTTCAACATTAAATAATATTCTTGAGAACATATCACATAAAAGAAAGCATAAAAACGTTGTATGCCTTTTTTTTTCCAAATCTGAATTAATGATTGAGGTCAGATCTTGATTGAATACCACCGTAAAATCCTTATTACAATCACCTTGTAAATGAATAAAATGTAGTAGATATTACTGAGAACATAGGATATATAGGTGAGAAGATTGTACATATAGGTGAGAAGAGTACAATGTCATGTGAATCAATTAACAGTACAATACATGTCGTACTTTATTCATAGCTCCACAATACCGAAAACATTCACATTCTGAGTCTAAAAAAGCAATGGAAACAACTAAAACGCAAACAATAGTATGAACACTCAAAAACATTTAAAAAACAACCAGATTGATATAAAAAAAATAATACAATCGAACAAAATGGAAGCAAAAGTACGTGAAAAACTAAACAATAAATGTTGAAAACTAGACAATAGATATAAAAACTAGATAATTTCTTGCAAAAGTCTTCAATGCATTACAAAACTAGACAATTTTTTAGGTAAAGTTAGAATTAAGAGATCACCAAAGATTTAGAGCCTATAGTCATTGTTTTGTGGCCTGAATTTGTAGATCTAGTTTCCTTTTGCCTTCATCAGCCAATAATTTTGTGAATTTGGTTTTGTTGCCTCAATGAGATAGTGGACCTTATTTCCTCTCATGAACTTTTCGTGTGAAGTAAATGACGGGCGGTAGCATTTCCTCCACCGGAACCTCCATCAACACCGGCAACATCCGAATTGATTGAACCGTTGAAACGACTCTAAAGCAAAATCAACACGAACAAAAACTCAAAAATAGTTACAACAACTTCAAAAAAGTAATAATCGATCATAATAGAAGCAAACTTGATAATCGTGAGTGAAGATGTGAGAATTAGGGATCTTCACCAAAAACCAAAAGAAATCGGATGAACATCGTGAGAAACCGTTTTTGAATGAAGTAGAAAATAGAAAATAAAGGGGAAAATAGACTTATATAGTGAATTTATAATATAAAAACTGCTCAACCCGTATCTAGATTTGAAAGACCCGGCCCGTGAAAAGGATCCGTGAAATAAAAATGGGTAAATGTAAAATATAGATAATTTTTTTTAAAAGTTAGGGATCTTTTTAGACTCTTCAAATGTGAGTGAACTTTTATGAGATTTAAGGGGCTGATTGGCATGGCACTCAAATGGCCATTTGAATGGTATTTTTGTGAAATTGTGTTTGGAATGGAATTAAAATGGGATATTTAAAGTGTATTTTAGACCAAATCACTGTTCATAGAGCCAAATGGAGCGATTTAAATGCTATAGCAATCAGTAATTTGTATAGGAGGGTCTTGTCAATCTTTGGCAGTTAGATTATCATATTAGTGACACTGCTAGAGGAAATGTCAGAAATATTACCTTGTTTTTTCAATTTAAAGGCTAACCTGGCATGTTTTATGGTATGGTTGCTTCAAGGAAGAAGGTGGGGTCAGCAGCGAAGTCTCAACTCAATCGGTAAGACGCTTCACCTTTAATTAATAGGTCGGAAGTTCGAATCACCCTCAGCCGTTAAAAAAAAAAAAAAAGTTGGGACAGTGGTCTTCACTGGCACATGCAGTCTGGAGATATTGCAACACTCTACTGTCCAAGCATAAAAGGTAGGTAATTTGGCGCAAACAGTGGTGTCTTGCAGTCCTGGCACGTCAATGCCCCGGCTCATAATTCATGGCCCAAGAAGATACAAGAAGAGCAAAGTATTGACATATAAGCGTACCTTTGATCTATGAATATAGATATACCTAGGACTTTTGTGAATCATAATAGGCATAGTTACACTTGATTGCCTTTTTTATCTTTTAAATAGAAACTTGTAAAAAGTACTTGATATTTACGGATTCATATAAACTACCATAAGTAGTATGATATAATATCCGAGGACCTTGGTCCTTTTTATTAAAAGAAAAAAAAGAGAGAAAATTACAACTACTATATGAACACACAAATCCCTTAATATATTACACCACACATATATATGTTAAATTGCATGTTTTTACTACAAATATATATTACTACTACTTATATCAACCTGACTTCTAACAGTAGCATCCATGACTTCCAAAACAATGGAACACATCTGCTATCCAAGAACCGGCTTCACTTCGGAATGAAAGAATATAGAATCTCCACGATCCCGAATAAGTTCAATAGTTTCACAACGAATCCTAAGAATCAGATGTTCCGCTGCCTGCAGAGCGCAGAGTAATCAATCAATACACCAACAATTTCTCATTAGAACCAAGCAAACAATTGCAGAAAAATAACCTATCCACGATTACAACAAATTAATCGATGAAAAAATTGCTAAAAAAGACCCACTTGTTATATTTAGCTGATCCCGATCTTATATTTATAGGAAAAAGAACCATCTTGTTTTTCAGAAACTCTACATATTTCATTTGGACAGTTGACAAGAAATTTGGGCTTTGAAAATACCTAATATGATTAGAAGCGATATAAAGAACCATGGTTGCTTCATGGGATCTGAAGATACATATTAACACTGTATCTTGGCATTCATTAATACAGAAGAGAAGAAAAGGCTCAGACAATACCTTCACCGGTCAGTTGTTCAAACCTAGCAACTATATGTTTCCCATAGGTGTATTTCTTCAACGCATCAAGATGAATCTGGATTCGACTAAGTAATATATCCCGCTGCCTGTCACAGCTAATTTCAAGAATCTTTTGGACAACGTAATTTGCAAACTGGTCCTTCATCATTGCCTACAACAGCAAAGATTATTAACAGTAGCAAATGAGTACAGACAAATTACAAACCATTCATGTCACGTATTAATAACTCTTGTACTATTAGGCAATCTAACAGTACAAGGTCTCATTTTAAATTCAGGTCTGACCTTAAATGTACAGGTTTTTTAAACATGTTAAACCCTTCGTACATTTAAGGTGAAGCCTTGCATGTTTAAAATGACAACTTGACCCGTCTTACTATTAAGCGGACTAGTACAAGTTTTGTGGTTATGACCAGTAGTTTCCATTAATCAAGTAGTAAGTAAACAAATGAAGTGCAACCCTAAACGATAATTTTGCTAACCAGTAAACTGTCATTATTCTCAGACTGCTGAAGGATCTCCTCAATCAAGAATTCCCTTTCAGCGCCATCACCATACTCCAGGCATTTCTCCACAACATTGGACGCATATTTATGCTGGCTCATTGGTACCACTTTCCCAGATAACTTGCTGATAATTTTACTCCTTTCAAATGGTCTGCCTCTCTCCAACACGTGCTGCAATTGTAGGTATAGTTTTTAAAATTGCTATCAATTATAGAGTCAAAAGCACAAAATACAAAATTTTAAACTCAATCATCCGTGATCCACAATTTAATCCTTCAGTAGTAATTTTCATTTACGAGGCAGAATAGAGAGAAAATAGGGCCGCTATACAAAATGTGTCCTGAGACTAGAGGAATGGAAATGCAAACTAAAGAACTGAATTAAATCACAGATGCCATATTTTTACCATTTATTTTCTTCAGGCAGTGTGCACCTGATGGAAGTATGGTAAGCATCATGTGATATTACTTATCATGCTAGATGATATTTTAACATATAGTCACCGTCTATAAGAACAACACTCGCCAAATCTCATTAAGCAACAAAACAATCGACGCAGATCAAAAAATAGGCCAATTTAGAAATTTTAGAAACAAGTAATAAGCAGAAGAATCTACATCTCGTTACGGGTAACACATACATGGGCTCAAATTATTATATGGGAAATAGTATGCAAATCATGTCAGTTTCCCCCACGGCCAACAGCCCAACACTATCATCATGAATTGATGAAGTCCACATGGGCTAATTGGGAGGAGGCATCTCAAAAAAGTGTCCCCAATAAAATGCATATACCATGTTCATTTTTGGTCAAAGGATATTCAATTATGTAGTTAGATTATCTTCCACATCGATTTGGGCTATATTTAATCACCACTGTTAGTTAACCTGTAAATGTTGCAGCAAAAAACATTTTCGAAGATAGTTGTTAATAAAGTAACGGAATGTAATCATTTGACAAGCTACATTTTAAACAGCAGAGAACTTGATTGGTACAGAGTACTCACCTGAATGACATAGTTGCCATATTGATCTTGAGCCAGTTCATAAGCAGATTCTAGTATCTCATCCACAATAGATCGACACTGTACGTCGTCTGAGCAATGCTCCAAAACTCTCTGCAAAGAGGAAAGTAGAGACCGCATGGTTAAGATAGTCCTGAAATTGTTCTTTCAATCCTGAACCAATCGTGCTGATAGACTTCTCGTTGTGCATTTTCATGAAGTTGATGGAGAGATTGCACAGCAGTAACCAAAGATCATGTGGATTATGTTCCAGTTACCTGAATTACTCTGCAACCATATGGATGGGTGGATAGCGCAGCTACGTGGCCTTCAAAAGAGGTAATAATAAAAACAATATTTTCAGCAGGTAAGCGTTCAATGCATTTCTGTATAACGTGATTGCCATTTTGATCTCGGACACATCTCATAACATGACCATCGAGTTCGAGCACGAGTTCGGTTTTTTGTTCAAGTTCGATAACTTCCAATGCCTGAAAAGCATATCCCAAATATTTGTAAGACAATTTCAGTAATTTAAACACCAAATTAGACTATGAATCACAAGAGATTACCACATGCAAATACGGAACCACAAGACCTCAAAAACAATTAAAATGCAGATAATTGTGTTTGTGAAAAATTAGGTTTCATAGAAATTACAGTCAATTATAATATACATTTTGGTAACATAAGCACATGAAACAGGCAATACAAATTTGGTCACACAACGACCAACAGAACTGTATGGCAACAAAATGAAAAGGGAAATCTATCCAAAATTGGAAGTCAATAAATATTGTTCAAGGTTAAAAAAAAAAAAAAAAAAAAAAAAAAAAAAAAAAAAGAGACATTCAGTACGAGAAAAAGTAATCATATTGAAAGAGCTAATATTCCAAGGCTTCAGGTGATGAATTCGTTTGTTCATAAAATTCGCAAAACAGATAATCCCAAGCAGTAGAAAATCCAGGACACAATCAAAATGTTGATATCCTGATAGAGCAATGAATTACAGCAACAGAAAAGCAATTCTCAATAGTATGTAACATTAAGAAGAAAAAGAAAGAAAAATGAGACGATCTTGAAACACCGAACAATTGAGGGAAGGTAGGAGAGGACTTCCTACCTTCTGTATGACACGGCAACCATACATTTGCAAACTCAAAGGTAGCATATGTCCAGATAGTTGACTTGCAAGTTCCTTCCTCTGCTGATAAGTTCCATGTTCGAAGAACTGCAAATAAACACACATCAATGAAATGCAAGTCCCTAATATACCCCCAACTAAGTATCAATTGACACGATCTAACAAGCATACCTTTTGAATAACATAATTCCCAAAAACATCAGTTATCAATTTTGGGGCATGTGGAAGAATTTCAGTAAAAACTGATTCCTTTTCTTCTATGCTACAATTTTCCAACTTCTGTTGTATAAATCGGCTTCCGTGCTGATCAATGCTGATGTTAGAAAACAAAATGAAAGTATCTGTCACTGTTCGAACTGATTGTTTGAAAGAAGAAATTGGATATAAAAAGACCAGCTCAATGGTTACCTGAACTCAACAATGCGGCCTACAACATCTGATAGATCAATTCTCTGTGCACCACTTGCTTTCAGTTCCTCAAGGAAAGTATGCTTTCTATGGTCACCCATGCTATCTGCACCTCTTTGACCTTGCCATCTAGAATAACCACCAGCATTTCTTGGCGAACTTTGAGAGAACCCGGCATCATATCTTCTACCAGTCCCTGCAATAGGAGACCCTGGCACGGGACTACCCAGAGGTGATTGTGGGACAAATCCGAGACCTGTAGGGCTGCTAAGATAATTACTACTGGGTAATCCAATTCTCCTAGGACTTTGAGTGCTCAAATTTCCACCCAAAGGTAGTTGAAATTTCTGATCTCCCGTATATGCTGCAGCACTTGGGTCACTGCGTAAGGCAAAAGAATCAACTTGGCTTCCGATCATACCAGGTGGTAGAACCCGGCTGAACGGCGATTGGAGACTATATGGATCTTGCAACATCTGCTGATAATACTGCATTGGAAGAGGTTCTGGTATAGTGGGGTGCATTGGTACCCCATGATGGCTATAATATCTCTCAGGGTTTTGCATCAGGGGCCCCTTTGGAATGCTATCCCCTGTTGGACTACCACCAGCACTTTGATAGCCACTGTAACTTTGTCCAGAATTGGGGTTATATTGGAAAGCAAATCCAGTATGTGGTTGATAATTAGCAAGATATGGAGGAATATATGAAGACCCCAATGTGTATCCGCCATATTGTGCAGGATACATACCCGATCCACTGAAGTTGGGGTAGAATGAATTTCCTGGAGCCATATAAGATGCAGGTGTTGTGTACAAAGGAGGTGCTACACCAGGAGTATGCATAATTGGTTGCATATTGCCACGGGGTAGATTATCCATGCTATTGATATTTGCTCCTTGACTAGATCCCTGCATTTGGTACCCCGGAACATGGAAATTATGTGGATGTAATGCATTCCGCTCATATGTTCCTGGCTGCTTATCTTGACCATCTCCCACTTCGTGAAGTTTTTGGGAAGAATCTGAGCCAATTGTACTATCACTAACAAGAACACGTAGAGAACTATGATCACCAGTTAGTTCATCTTTCTGAGGGTCATGAATTGCTATTGATTTAGTAGATGTTTCAGTAGCATCACCACCACCTGTCATTGACTTTGGGTCAGGAGATTTAGCATCTTTCAGTACAAGTGAATCCAATGACAAATTTTCTTCTGCATGACCCGAAGGAAGTGTGTGGCTAAATATCGGTGAGGGAGTTCGAGGAAAATCCTCCTGCAAGATCAGTAACATGCCCAAATAAGAAATGCTTCTTTCAACACATGGACTTTCTTTTCTTCAAGAAAAGCAGCACATGTGGTTTCCAAAATAAGTTAACACTGATGAAATGTGAACAATGCTTTTCGCCAGCAAAATAGCTAGTGCAACAGTATGAAGCTTTAGAAGAAGGTTCTCAACTTCTAAGGCTCAGCCACAGAAGTGGAACAGACATCTAAGGTGCTGGTGCAATTATGCTTACAAACACCACTGTCTCCCGACTCCAATTCTATACTGAACAAACGTGGGCACTAACAGTCACCCGTCCTTATAGACTAAGGTGTAATCAACGAGAAATACATGCTTGTGGCATTTAGATAACTATGCATCAAACATACATGAGAATCATAGAGTAACTATGGATGCTTGACATAGCTAGAAAGCCGTTGAACCAATATCTTAACGATGAGATGCATGTCTAGCTTCTTTCTAACAACAGGAAAAATTACAAAACATCCAAGTACAACAATTAAAGTACAAGTCAAATCATAGATGTCTCACCAATGGCAACATCTCCACGGTCTACTGCACCATAGGGGTGAGATCAATGATTTCTCCCTCACTATTAATTGTGGGTCTTCTGTGGGACCCATGCTACGAAGAATGGGAGAGATCATTGGTCTCGCACTCCTAAGGTGTAATAAACCCTTCTTTGCACAAAAGGGTTAAAATAAAATAAGCCTATGCTCCCTTAAAACCCCCTACATATAAATTGGTAATGGCATTTGCTGACAGCATGAGGAAGTGCATAGAACAAGCTTTAACCAGTGGCTTATGGTTTAACAAATTGTTTGATACTTCTAAGTGTACGTATTCTACTTGGTGCAACCAATACCTGTATCAAATCAACCAAACTTTTGTGACGACCAGCAGAGGATAACACATTCTGTGGTGCACTGGTTTCTGCCATATCATCTGAAGCTTCCTTGGATGCACTATCATCCTCAGGCTCCTCCTCATGGGTGGTAAGTGCAACTCTTGGCATGTATGCAGATCCACTACCATGACCATCCAAAGATGTTAATCCCCAATTACTGCCTGAAACCCCACCAAACTGAATGCTTTCCCTCATGATAGTAGGTGGAGAGAATCTTGGGTTGTAATTAACATTTGAAGGGTAGAGTTTTGAATATGACGCATCAGTTATTATTTGATCTGCATATTGGAGAAGTACTTATAAAAATTGCCAAAACCTTAACCGGAGAAATACTGTTCATCAATAATATTACCAAAAGCAGCAGATGAACCTTCCATGCTTGGAGGAGCACTGCCACTACGGTTCGGAGCATTGTTACTTTGATTATTATGAATGGTATGCCCTCTAAGCAGCAATCCTAATTCGTCATTTACAACAACACCGGTTCCTGGTGAAACAAAAGATGCAGGGCCCCTGGAGGATGCCCACTTCCCATCTCTATTGCTATCCATGATTCTCATAGGGTTTTCAGTAGCCATAGTTGGACCAGATGATCAATTTCAAGAACAATGATTGTTTTCACATTTTCTAGCCACAGAGGTTCTCTATTAAGTTTCCACCAGCTCCTGACAAGAAGAATCACCAACAGATATATTACTCAACTGAGTTATATGCTGATGAAAAACAAGCAGGGAACAACACTAGAGAAAGAACTGGACAAACTGAAGGATCATATAAGTTTGAAAAGCAAGTTGATATACATTATTAGCATTTAGCAACAACCACGCAGCTACAGTTCATGGTGAACAGACTCAACAAACACAGACAAAATTGGAATTCTGTTTCTGAAACATGGTGTTTTTTTCTGGAAATTCACAAAAAAAATTCTAATTCCATTAGCCCAAAACAAACCTAAACAATAGAAATTGAATCCATGCCAGCAACTAGCATGCACGGCTTGTCCACTTCAATTTCAAGTCCAGAACAAACAAAACCATAAAAACAAGAACAAAACATATAGTATTTCCTAATAGTCAGCTTACATGCACTTTCATGATATGTCAACCTAAGATTATCGATGTAAGATTCGACATAAAGAACAGTAAATTCATTTGTACACTTAGCGCAACACAATGACAAGTTCCAAAAATACCCAAGAAGTCCACTCACCCCAAAAACATTGAAATTCAATCCATGCTAGCAACTGGTATAAATCCCTAATACACTTGAACTACAGTTTCTACAAGCTAACACCAACAACACAGAAGCATACAAAAATCAACAACACGACGATGCTTTCGGCCAACCTAACTATCGAAATAAGTATTCGATTCATCGCCAATGACACTCCATAATTTGGGATAAACAGCCAAGAATTATACTAACATGTGACAGTAGTCAACCACTAGTACACATAACAAAATGAAAGGTTTGAATCAGTGAACTAGTAGGCAGATTCCAAAATTCTCCCACATATTAGATGACTGAACACCATAGTAGCTACCATAAACAGCTGAAGTTCAAATTTGTATACATAACAACAAACTAGTCTAAGACAGCTTAATTAGAAATCAGGCAGCTCATAAAAGCACACCGGTATCTGTTACTCGTACATAGAGCAACAAAAACGAAAACCTAAAGCAGCAAAAACTCAATAATTGGCAAGAAAAAACAGAGAGTGAGTTAATCAAGAGAGAAAAGAAGAAGATTTGATCAAGAAAAGTCAAAAGCTTACCCAGTTGAAGCAGAACACGTAATCGAAACCCCCGTGAATGAAGAAGAATGAAAATTCAAACCCGCAAAGACCCAGAAAAAAATGAGAGTTAGGAAAAGAGAACGTAGGTTTTCCTTTTTGTTTGTTTGTTTTGGCTTGGATTGTTTTGGTCTCGTTTCTCTCTCTTCTTTCTTCTTCGGTCACTGTGTTCAAAACTACAAATGTCGTTTAATAAACCCACCACGGTGTCAACCATTTCTTCGACTGTTCTTTTCTTCAATTTGTTTTTTCGTTTAGTAACAGCGACACTATTTACCATAAAAGATCAACGCCAGTAAACCAAATTGTTAGGTAACCTATCCGAATATATAGATGGTGCTGTTTAGTTTATCTCTTCCTTCCTTGGATTTGGTCAACCTTCTAATTGTTATCAATCTATATATATGAAAGAATTATGCCACATAGAAAATTAAAATGTATTTATTCATTTTATTTGATAAGATAAATTTCATTTTTCTCTCAAGAAAAATTTAAAATTTATATTACATTGAATTAAAAAAGATGGAATGTACTATATTTAGCCATACATATTATATTTTACACTAAATAATTATAACTGTTCAATTCAATTTGGTGGAAGTAACAATTTATTTAATATAAAGTTAGTCATTTAGCTTAAAATGCATGAACTGCTGAATTACAAAAAATATTCTTATGTATATGCAAAAACACATTAATCAATCAAATAGTAGTTAAAATGATTTTATTTGGCATTGTCACCAACGAGATGAGGAATATTCAGAATTGGTAAACT
The DNA here is from genome assembly GCA_036897095.1 of Plantago elongata. Taxonomy (NCBI): domain Eukaryota; kingdom Viridiplantae; phylum Streptophyta; class Magnoliopsida; order Lamiales; family Plantaginaceae; genus Plantago; species Plantago elongata. The sequence goes on from JAYMSP010004733.1 coordinate 11,337, forward strand.
GCAATTAAATGGGAACATATTTATTGTGACAATCACCCATGTTTAAGACTAAGCTGGTACATAAAAGATTGTTGCCACGACATATTCAAAATTTTCGATTTCATCCATATTTGTAGTTGTACAAACAAACTCCTAATTTCAATGTCAAGTATTAACAAACTCCTAAAAACAGTATTCGAAGTTCAATCACTTAATTTCAATAATACCATTTTGTTGCCTAATTTCATGATTTTTAATGGTAAAAAATCTAGCATAAAATCTAACTTTGAAATGAACAAACTCCTAAAAATAGTATTGGAAGTCCAATCACTTAATTTTAATAATACCATTTTGTTGCATAATTTCATGATTTTTTAATGGTAAAAAATCTAGCATAAAATCTAACTTTGAAATCAACAAACTCCTAAAAATAGTATTGGAAGTCCATTCACTTAATTTCAATAATACCATTTTGTTGCCTAATTTCATGATTTTTTAATGGTAAAAAAATCTTACGTAAAATCTAACTTTGAAATCACAAGAAGTTAATTAGAAGGTAGTAGACCAACAAAATAAAAAAAATTACAGTTCGTCATGGATCTTTCCGAAGATATGTTGGTGGAAATTCATTCTCATGCTGCAGCAAATTCTCTACCAACATGGGTTGGTTGGATGCTCACGTAACCATTTTGACTATAATAGGATTCTATGTTATGGCGTGAATGATGAATAGCTAGTGTTCTGCTTCAGTCAACCCATACACTTTGATTCCATCCACATTTTGTTCTTTTCTCATTCAAGAATCTAATTTTCAAAAACTATAAATAGGCCATTTTAATTCTGTCTCATTATACATTATGTTGAAGTTAGTTATATCACCATTCTCATCATTTTATTTATACAATTTTCCTGCCATAAAAAAAGCTTGGTCAAGAAGATTATGTACTCAAAGTAGCCACTCAATTATTCACTAGAAAATTTCAATATATGCATATTCCACACTCAATTGTTCACTAGAAAATTCTAACTAACGAACCGAATTACGTGGAAGCAACATTTAGTTTAATGCAAAACTCAGTATCCTAATTTTTAACTTAATTACTTTAATATTATTTTTCATCTTAAAGATTCATGTATGGCTTAAACTTAACATACTCACGTGTTGCATCCTAAGTGCATGCATCTCCCATAACACTATAATACACACTCTCAAAATAAGACGTTGGTTCAACATAGAAAAAATTTCTATTTTTATGCAATTTTGATAAATGAGTTAAGTGAATCCCTATTTTTATGTAATTTTGTTGACTTAATTTAATCTCAGCATTTTTGTTAAATTCAACGAAAAATTGTAGCACATCAGAAAGAGATTCTAAAATAAAGTTTTATGTTTATGCAATTTACTTTTTATTTGACTTCTAATTTGCTCCATAAACATCCGGTTTATAATAAAATAGAGAGATGATACAATTATCTCCTATACTTTTTCGAATGATCCTATACAAAACCATATTATATACTTATGCTACACCGAGTCCTCTGAATTCTAGGTGACATTTTAGACCTATTTATATCAAATTTTAATTAATAAAGCTAAATTTTAAAACATAAATTAATTTTTATTTTTATTTTTTAGAATTCAAATGCTATATTTGAACACATTTAACGTTGATAAACACATGTGGATTGCATGTAGTGGCAATTATATAATTTCAGTTTTTTGTGTATTTACATGCATGTCCATATTTTTTTACATATATAATAATGTTAATTCAACTTTTAGTTACTGAGTCAATATCAATTCATGATCTTTAGTAGTCAACATTTTCATATATAGTCAATAATGTTCTAGAGTCACTTATGCTCCTACATGTGAATAGATACAACAAATCATTTTTGTCAACATCACTAATAATTACGCCCCAAACTTTTAGGGATTCACTAAACAAAATAAAGATGAACTATATTTTACTATAATGAACACATGTCAAAGTCAATGTATGGATTGAGCCAAACACCTTCCAATCAAACATAATCTTATCATAAAACACTACCATAAGGGTTTGGATGTTGGAAAATTATGTTGCAGGCTGCATAGTGATAGAAATGATACTCGAGTTAAAGTTATAAGGTCAAGACGACTGCAAAAGAGGCAAGAACAAAGAGATAACTACTTTTGTTTTGTTCAAGATCTGGTGGTTAATTTAATCGGTAAAACAACTTATTCGGTGATGGATTCTCTAATTAAGGTATCTCGAACCTCCATGCGATTCAAATATCTATATACTACAGTCTCAGTAATTGAGGTATCTCGAACCTCCATGCGATTCAAATATCTATATACTACAGTCTCACTTAACCGACTGGTATTTATTTTAGCTTTATGAATTGTGACACCAGTGCATTTACAGTGGAATTATTCCAAAGATGCACATGGACTATCTGTGCAAGGTGCGTATTGTGCATAATACAACACTGTGAGATGTTTTTATGTCTATTTGTAGTTATAACGACTAAGAGTTGATTTGGAAGATTAAGATCAGCATTTTGTGGCGTGTGATGAATGATACTCTTCCAGTTCATTCTAAATTGCGCAAGATATTTATTTTAAGATGATATTGGTTATCATGTTTATCCTGATACTACTGAAAATATATTAATTTGAAACATTCTCAGGAATTGCAGCTTTGTTCGTTGCTTCTGTGCATGTATTAACTTCCTCAATTATGTCATGTTTATTGATATTAATAAATGTACTTTGGAGTGGATTTCTAAATTTATGCAGGTGGTGTCAACATATGCTTTGAGTTCTTCGTTTGCTCATTTGGAAGTTGGATCATTTGGCATAATCGAAAAAAGACAAGCGGATATGATCCTTTGAGTCTACTCAATTTATCGGTGTCTATATTCGCAGACACATGGATTCACAATAGATCTTTTAATGTGACCTCCATAATACTTTTCATGGGATAGTATTAAGATGAATTTTGATGGCTCAATTTATTGACCAGCCGGAATAAAATTCGGTGACGTATGTGAAACAATTCAGGTGTTGTTGTTGGATAGAAGAGAAGTATAGTTCCTGATATACATGATTCCAACGATGGCTAAATCATTAATTGCGCATGTGCAGTTTTGTTTCTTGCATAATTGAGATTTAAGCACTTTTAATATTGAAAGAATGTCTTTTTGATAATTATTTGTCAATTACAGCACCATGACACGCCATCTCTGCATTAGGTGTCAATAGTCTAGAAATTTGATTGATATGTCAATTACAGCACAATGACACGCCATCTCTGCATTAGGTGTCAATAGTCAAGAAATTTGATTGCTATCAAGACTTTTCCATGCTTTTAGTTTTAATTTATATTTTCAGACTTTGTAATAAATTGGATTGGCCCATGGTGCTAGATAAGCTCAATAGCTTTGGGTTTTTTCATTACCTTTTAGAACACTTATTTTATCTAGATAAAAGATCATCTTAATATTTCAATATTTTAAGATCAAGTGGTATGAGCGATCAAAGGTCTCTTTTATATTGTTTTGAAGTAGAAGCTAATCTGAAATTCTCATAATGAACTTTAATAAATTTACATTGCATATTTGCCCCCAGAGTCCACATAACTATGAACCGTATTAGAAATATAAATTTAGATGATGCAATCTTATACCCCCTGTGGTCTTTTACAAACTTCCTATCAATTTGTTTTCTCTAAAATTAAGAAAAGTAAGTAAAATATTAATTTGTGTGTGATAGTGTATTGATAAAGTTGTAAGTGAGTGATAAAGTAAGTGAGAGATGAATAAAATAATAATAAAGTACAAAATTGAAATAATAAAAAAATTAATTAGTGGGATAAAAACTTTTCGTTTTGGGTTTGGAAGTTTCTAACGAAACACCAAAAAAAAAAGTTAGGAAGTTTTTAATGGAACGGATGGAGGGAGTATATAAATTTTTTAAAGTCACTCATAATTGCAGACCAAGTTTGTTAATTTCATGTAATGTCATACTCCCTCCGTCTTGAATTTAACTTCATGTTGATCCGTACACCAATTTTAAAGTAATGTTTATAAAATATGAGAGATAATGAATAAAAGTAGAAAGATAGAAACTA
>JAYMSP010004734.1:0-15433 GCA_036897095.1 Plantago elongata
TATATATATATATATATATATATATATATATATCATTATAAATAAAATCAATTCCTTATTTGTAGGAACTAATTCAAAACATACTTATTAACACGTTCACACCACCTCGAGGAATATCATTCCCACCATGAGCATCATGAGCATGAATTCATGTTAAAAATTTGACTAACCAGGCATCATGAGCATCTTTATAATTCATGTAAAAAATTGAGATATAATAAGTCCAGCAAATTATCATACATCATACATTAAAAAGCATCAATAATAAAGATAAAGATATATCTATAAGTGTGAAACATATCCTAATATACTTATAACTAACACATTAGAAAGCATGAGGAAAAAATTACAAGCATCGTAAATAAACGCAAGCATCATAATTAAAAAATATAAGTATTATAATCCGAAAATACAAGCAAGCATCATAAATAAACGTAAGTATTATAATTTGGAAGTACAAGCAAGCATCATAATTAACACAAGCATCATAATCCGAAAATTCAAGCATCATAACTAAACAAATTCAAATACCTTCAATAGCACTTTACCAAGCATCATTAATCAATCTCTTGATCATAATGGAAAAATATGACAAATTGTTGAAAAGATGCTTTGATCAAATTAGAGATAGATGAGATGATGCTTCATATTTTAATCTACAGTAGAATTGTTGAAGCCAAACGCATGATGCTGCTACGTGGCCTAATTTTGATGAAATAGTAACAAATTGAAACAAAATCTTGTTAGTAGTAGATTAATATACTATATTTAGTATTAGTTAGATGACACAATTGGAACTTGCAATATAAACACTAATTTGTAAAAATTTCTTACTATAATGTAAGAAATATTTAAATAAGACACTAAATTATAATTCTCTCTTTATTCACTATTCATACGAATTTCAACTACAATTCTATACTAAACGACCATTTAACTTTAAAATGTTTGTACTATGTAATGTAACTCAAGAGTCAAGAAATGTGGTTTCCACTGTCATTTCCCCGTAAGACAAACATTAAGATAACATGTTACATTACATTCATTAAATTTAATATGGTTTTAGAGATTTTAAAAATATTTCTAGTGATTTTAAGGGGAAGCATATGCATACTATATTTTTACATATAGATACGTGAATGGCTTTCAACTACAAATATGAAATGTTATAATACTAAATGCATAATTCCAGTGAATTTTCACCATGGGCAATAAAATGCTAATTCCAACTTCCAAGCAACATTTAGTTAATTTTTATTCATTTTATCTACAATATCAGTGTTAAAAGTCATGTGACACTATTAACGAGCCACTAAGAATCATCAATTGAAAGATGATCGATGATAGTATGATACGTTCGGCAATAATGAAATTATTATGAAATGGCGCATTTGCACATTCTGAGAGCTAAATATATCACATTGGTCATTGGATGCCCAATCACCACAATTATTGCTTACAAATAGACTGAAATATGACCACCAGATCGGCCAATTTTTTCTCCGGCTTCAATAAATGTGGACGCAAAGCCCTTCGATGAATGGTTACTCACAGGGCTTTTCTGAATTTTGGACCATAACAAAATTTTGAGTAAAATTATTACCGTGAAGGCAGCCCCCACGAATACATACCTGCATTTTTCTGCCAATGCATGTAAATTCCTAGCTAACCCCATTCGTATAGGGGTGTATGTAATATACATAGTAATAAATTAACAAGGTTACATAGGAGTATATATGTTTGCCGTTGCATATGGGCTTTTTAGTATACAGTATCACGGTCATAATGAGGATTGCCATGTTAGAATCTCAGTGATATAAAATGTGACTTCCCTAAATACTGATGCAAGGTGCTGTGCAAATCAACCTGAGCTTGCTTTTGCTCTTTTCCATACAATTACAGTGCCACCAAAATCGGACGACGCCAACAAATTCTCTCCATGGTTCCATGCTATGCCAATTACTGCATAGCCATGGCCCTGTATAATATAGTAGAACCATCACGATTGGATACAAATATAGTTGATCAACATCTACGAAAAGATAGGAGGTCAGATCAAGAATAAACCTGCAATTTGTTGACACAGGTATGCCTTGGCCGCGTTAGGTCATAGAAGTATACATTTGCATCCTCACTTCCAGCAACTACATGTGAAAATTAATCTCATCATTCAACTAATAGGAGACTGAGAGGAGAACATTGCATATGTGATATGTCTATGTTTTCCAAGATTAATAATGAGTTTTTACCCAAACCCCAAGTCAAGTAAACTCTAATTACATATAATCCAAAACATGCTGGCTAAACATTTAAAAACAATGAATTATCACTGCAAATTTTGTTTGCAAGATCTAGAACCAAAACATATATTTGAGTAACTATAATATATGGAAAATATAAACCCCACTCATTTTATTAAATTCCGGGCTTTCACTAATGTCTTTTAATGTTGGACCAATATTTTTAGAGGTAGGGATTGTCAAAGACCTGTTGTAGTGAAGATTGTTAATATGCAAGTGGCATACACCAAGGATTACGTGTTTTAAACAAGGGGACGAGTTGTGAAACTAAGTTTTTTTTTAGATCTGCTCTTGATGCTGGTGCACAAAGGACCCATGAAGGATTTGTTTGTACTTGATCTTCAGAGTATACCGAGGCATCTTGCCCATTACAAGTTACCTTTACCCATCCCACAATGGTGTCATGTTCAATAGATCTTACTGTTGATTATACTTACCAATGTATTCTCCTTTCTCGAGTGAAAGCAAAGGGCAGAAGGATGCCCGAATGCTGTACAAACGTGGTGCCAATTTGAGAGCACACCGTAGCGTCAAGTAGCCCTGTATCTCCAATGAGACACTACACCAATATATTATCCATCAGATTAGAATTTGAGAAAAATACTATCTGAATGTGAAGTACACTTATACAATAGAACCTGAAGAAAGATAGACTTCCATCTCGAGAAAAAGTCAGCAATACAGGACCTCCAGCTAGCAAAGAGAAGGTTCTATATTGCACGGTTGTGATTGGAGACTTGTTCTTGCTAGTACTTTTGTGGCGGTGAGACCTAGATAATGCACCAGTACGTGAGTTCATTCTTACTGTGTACACACATCCCTGCGCAGTCCATCGTTGAAGAAATATCTTCCTTAAATTGATAAATTATATCATTGATATAAAATATTCAAGTCAAATAGATAGTTTACCTGGGCATCACCACAGAAAATAAGCTGACCAGTATGGTCATGATCCATAGCTGTAACCTCACTGTCAAAATATGATTTATTTATCGTTCTGCCTGTACTGAAATTGAAAACCTAGATGCCGCTAACAGAAGAACTCATTAGAAGGAACAATGGCACACAACTTGAAACAATACACAATAATAGATTTTGTTGCTTGAAAATTACCATGATCTCTCTATTTGCATTGCCCACGGAGAGAAAATTATTGTTCATCTGCATAGATAAGACACATTCAGTGCATCTATTATACTATGATATGGCAAGCTTATAAAGTAACGTACGGGGTGAAATCGGATACAGAGCTGTGAAGAGACTCCATATATCACTCTCATGCAAAGGCCTTTTGAGATATCCCATACTCGAACTGTCTTATCAATCGATGAAGATGCAATGTACTGATTGTTTGCTGAGAAGTCAAAATCTGAAATGGAAAAACATTTAGCTCAACACCTTACATCACTTCAATGGATGGAAAGCGCGATTAGTGTTGTGTGATATTTCTAGTAACAGTATATAGAAGTAAGCTTATTGTGCAATCAATTTTTATCCGGACTGCTTATCCTCAGACTATGCTTGAAGATATTAGCTCCAATTTAGTATCCCTACAATATGCAATTGTACAGTAATAGCGTATGCCTAAACAAAGGTCGAAGTCTTAAGCGATTCATCTGTTAAGCAAAAGAAGCTTATTAATTCCTACAACTTCTTTGACATCATACTAGATGATCATGCATACTAACAGGTTCAGTTGATGAAGAAAAACCAATACATATAGCAGAAATATATAGTTAAAAAAATCAGGCAATAACCTGTAACATCCTTTGTATGCCCTGTTAAATGCTTCAGGATTGATGGTGGCATAGAGACAGAGCACACAATCAAGCTTCCATCTGATGCTCCATAAGCAAGCAAATTGGAACTCATGTGCCCAAACTTTATGACCGTAACTACAAAAATAAAAGAAAATTAAAAAAAAAAAAAAGAGAAAGTTCACTGCGATAATAGATACAATACAATCCGATCACTGAAACTACCCATGGCTTTGCATTGGTCGAAAATGCAATGCATCCCCACGAAGGAATATGCAGGCTCCCCCTTTTTACGTGGGCGCTCAATGTCACTCGCATTGGAACTGGTGCGGCTCAGTGCTTGGCTAGAAGTCCGCATGTCCTGTCAAAAGAAAATATACCACCATGACATAATAAAAATAAACCAGAGTGGAAGTTATATATGACTAGAACATCTTCTGTAACCCTTTGAGATTAATGCCAAATCCTGAGAAATTCAGGGCCAAGGCATACAAAGTAATGAAAAAGATGACTAGAGATGGGTGCATACCCTGCCAGAACTCCAGCTATCCACCTCAAGATAACGAGTAAGAGGACTCGCGGAGAGTGGACCTGGAGAAGGTAACCATCGTCCACTGATGGATCAACCAGTAAATTAACCTGATGTGAGAATATTTTGGAAGAGAAACTTAAACAATAACCTTAACAGTCATGCTTGTAAACATAGCAAGGACTTGCACTTAATGTTCGAATAGTTTAAATGGAAAAAGTAGCACAGTAGGATAAACCTTCACTGGAAATGCTTATCATTTACTTTCTTATGACAAAGTAAAGTATAGTTACACAAGTCATTCATCGGTATATCAAAACGAGAGTCAATTTCTTCAACTACCTGTTCCCAGGAGTGCTCAAGCGGCTTAATGTTTGTGAGTTCTCCCAATTTCTTGGCCTACTAATATAATTACGGTAGGCCACATATCCTTTCCCATTGCATCTCCAATCCTAGGACAGAGCAGATAACTTAATTAATGGCCAAAACTTCAAGAAGCTGTTATTATACTTCTCAAGGAACTGTTGCATCGATCATGATCCACACAATTTCATCATAACAAATACAAATAGACCACACACATATTGCAATTTTAATCTTGAGCTCAAATTGACAAACCGCAGGCTGCAGTATGCATGACTTCTGTTTTTTATTCTCATTTGCAATATGCATAGTGGCTAGTGCTTATGTATCCAGTTCACCTCTTTATACTGACAAGTGACAACAAACAACAAACACGAATACTGTGCATGTAACCAGAACAATCCAGCGACAACTATTGACCTTATCAGCTATGATTGCTTCAATCATGATCCAAACTAATTTGAGCATTTGGTTCTCATTTGAACCGTGCATAACATTAATGTATTCAGTTCCTAAACACAGAACAAAGGATGTATACAGTTAGTGAGCATTCATTAACTCGTGAGATCTCTTCCGTAAATCCACTCAAACATCTGAATCCCAAAATTTAACCAGATTACCATATTTTACATATAGACTAGTTTAGATCATTTTTAGATGCTCATTGTTTCTGGAGTTCACAACATACAACTAAACACGAATATCATAAAAGAAACCAGAATCCATAACACCTGAAGCAGCTGCTATTAACCTTTTCGGCAACAATAGTTACTTCGATCAACAAGCCACGAAGAGTCGTAACATATTACTATAGTCAACCTTAAGCTCAGATCAACAAACCGCATGCATATGCATCAATTGAGTTCTCATTTGTAAGAATGCTAATTACAGTGTAAAACAAGAGTACCTTCCGGCGAACAACACCGTTCTCCGCCTTGCGATAGAGGAGTAGGCGACGAATTCCAATGTAATTGGGATCGGAATCAGAAGGCGATGGCTGGAGTAGGCAACTGAAATATTCCAGATCCGGTTTCAATTCTCCTTTAGTATTCGAATCGGTTGTCGTCTGATCACCATTTTCCGGCGAAATGCTCTCGACACCGGTCATTGTCGAAGCTTAAACTTTGTAAATTACTGTCTATTAGCCTAATGAGGAATTCTATGTTGATTGTTGCAGAAGAATTCAGAGAGCTATATTCAGCAGATTTCAACTACAATTGAATTGAATGTCCCGTTTATTGAGAGGACTGGTTTTGCAGTTTTGCTCATTGGAGGGCCCGATTGAGATGATGATATTGATGTGTATATTTTCTTTTTTTTTTCTCTTTTAGAATTTAATCTAGTTTATTCTTCAACTGTCTCAATTCTCAACTTTAATTTATTGTAGAAACGACTCAATCACAAATTTTCAAATAAAATCTGAGAAATAATAATAATATAAAAAGTTAATTACATAAAGTATGAGATATATTAAATAAAATATTAATAAAACTTTATATTTAGGAGGTTTAAAATTAAAATTGAGACGTTGTAAAAGAAAATGCAGACTTTAGTCAAATAGAGTAACATTTGTAAATTTTATATCATCAAATATATAATCGATATTAAAATAATTTATTTTCTATAAAAGAAAATATTCGCAACGAATGAGAAAATATAAAGTCCTAATGTGATAGACATGCTATGACTCCATAAATTATCCTTTTATTTATAATAAATTAAAATTTAATTGATTTGGTGTGACTGACTTCCTCTCAATTAATTTACAGAGACAGTAATACATAGTAAAAGATTAGATAAGTATTTCACATCTTAATTTTTATAATTTATAATTAAAGCTTGTTGTTGTTGTAGACGCTCAGAATCTACAATCGAATTTAGGTTGATGAATTGGGGGGCACCGACTACCTGCAAGGCAACAAGCAAAAAACCTAGAGACGTAAGATACCAAGGTGACACCGATGTGGTGCCGACCGTAGGGACTCCGACACTCAAGTCAGTAATGAAATAAAGAATAAGTAAATTGACAATGAGAGAGATGGAGATGGTGGAGATGATGGAGGTCGACTTATCTTGTTGACGGTTCGGAAAAGATGGAATGATTACCGACAATGTGCTATAGTTGGCCGCGTGAAGGGAAGCTAACTAGTGATCGTCGATGAGCGAGGATAGGATGGCGGAAGGTGAAGCTTGATCGTCTGACTGACATCCTGAGAGCTTGATCGTCTGACTGACAGCCTGAGAGCTTGATCGTCTGACTGACAGCCCGAGAGCTTGATCGTCTGACTGACTGATAGAGTACTGAGGGTTGAGTGAGAGGAGATCGATTGATTGCTAGGGTTTTTGTAGTTCGAATGAGATCATTTCCTCCTTCCGCCTACCTTCCTATATAGACCATCCAACTGTTACAGTCAGTACCCACTTTTCTATCTTTCGGATCTGGAGTGGCTTCGTGGGCTGACTCAGTCTAGTCAGTTGCTTACTGACTGACTGAGTTAGTCAAGCAACGTGGGTCGGTCAATCCGTAAGGCTAACATGGTTAGCCTTGCGAATTGGGTTGGACGAATCTTAAGTCGGTTGGATTCGTTTTTTGTAGACTGGGCGAGTCGGTCAAATAACGTTGCCTCGCATGTCTATCAAACTCGCCAAGTGCGTTGGCTCTCTTGTCTATCAAACTCGCAAAGTGTGTTGGCTAGTATGCCTGTCAGACTCGTCAAGTGTGTTGGCTAGTATGCCTGTCAGACTCGCCAAGTGTGTTGGCTCGCATGTCTGTCAGATTCGCCAAGTGTGTTGACTACTGTGTCTGTCCGCTAGGAAGCAGGGAGGCCCAACCCGCGTGTGAGGTTGAGATGGACTCATTTGAAGACCATGGATTGGGTCGTGGCCTTAATGGACCAATTTGCCAGTCTTGTTGGAAGAACGAATTTTGGCCATTACATTTCATCCCCCACTCTTCGAGTCGAGTGCCTCGAGTCGAAGAGTAGAAGTTCTATGCCCAACAGAGCGATGCACAATTGGATCCTAAGTTTATACCGTTATGCTCCTTTTAGAGCCTCAATTATTCTGTGGATGTACTCTGGTCCGCCAAGTAAGATGGAAACTTACTGACGGAAAAATTTGTAGGTCGAAAATTTTTCGTCGCACGACGGGAACTTGTTGGCATGCGATTTGTAGGGAAACAATTTTTTGTATGTCAAGCACGGTTGACATACGCTAGCGGACAAGCAATTTTTGGCTTGTCAAGCAAGGTTGACATACGCTTGCGGACAAGCAATTTTTGACATGTCAAGCAAGGTCGACATACGCTTGCGGACAAGCAATTTTAGGCATGTCGAGCAAGGTCGACATGCGCTTGCGGGCAAGCAATTTTGGTATGTCAAGCAAGGTGGAGACTTGTTGACATACAATCGTAGGCAAATAATTTTTGGTGTGTCAAGCACGGTTGGCATATGCTTGCGGACAAGCAATTTTTGGCATGTCGAGCAAGGTCGACATGCGCTTGCGGGCAAGCAATTTTTGGTGTGTCGAGCAAGGTCGACATGCGCTTGCGGGCAAGCAATTTTGGTATGTCACGCAAGGTGGAGACTTGTTGACATACAATCGTTGGCAAACAATTTTTGGTATGTCAAGCACGGTTGACATACGCTTGCGGACAAGCAATTTTTGGCATGTCAAGCAAGGTCGACATGCGCTTGCGGGCAAGCAATTTTTGGTATGTCAAGCAAGGTGGAGACTTGTTGGCATACAATCGTAGGCAAACAATTTTTGGTATGTCAAGCACGGTTGACATACGCTTGCGGACGAGCAATTTTTGGCATTTCGAGCAAGGTGGACATGCGTTTGCGGGAAAATAATTTTTGGCATGTCGAGCAAGGTCGACATGCGTTTGCGGGCAAGCAATTTTTGGTATGTCGAGCAAGGTCGACATGCGCTTGGCGGGCAAGAAATTTGGTATGTCAGGCAAGGTGGACATGCGCTTGCGGACAAGCAATTTTGGTATGTCAAGCAAGGTGAAGACTTGTTGACATACAATCGTAGGCAAACAATTTTTTGTATGTCAAGCACGGTTGACAAACGCTTGCGGACAAGCAATTTTTGGCATGTCGAGCGAGGTCGACATGCGTTTGCGGGCAAGTAATTTTTGGCATGTCGAGCAAGGTCGACATGCGCTTGGCAGGCAAGCAAATTTGGTATGTCGGGCAAGGTGGACATGCGCTTGCGGACAAGTAATTTTGGTATGTCAAGCAAGGTGGAGGCTTGTTGACATACAATCGTAGGCAAACAATTTTTGGTATGTCAACCACGGTTGACATACGCTTGAGGACAAGCAATTTTTGGTGTGTCAAGCACGGTTGACATATGCCTGCGGGCAAGTGATTTTTGGTACGCCAAGCACGGTTGACATACGCTTGCGGGCAAGTGATTTTTGGTATGCCAAGCACGGTTGACATACGCTTGTGGGAAAGTGATTTTTGGTATGCCAAGCACGGTTGACATACGCTTGCAGGCAAGCAATTTTTGGCATGTCGAGCAAGGTCAACATGCGCTTGCGGGCAAGTAATTTTTGTGTGTCAAGCAAAGTGGAAACTTGTCGACATGCATAGGATGGTTTGCCTGGAAGGTGTTGCCTTGCCCGAAAATGGGTGTTGCCTTGCCAAAATGTGTGTTGCCTTGCCCGAAATGTGTTGTCTTGCTCGAAAGGTGTTGCCTTGCCCGAAAATGGGTGTTGCCTTGCCCGAAAGGCGTTGTCTTGCCCGAAAGTGGGTGTTGCCTTGCCCGAAAGGTGTTGCCTTGCCCGAAAATGGGTGTTGCCTTGCCCGAAACTCGTCGCCTTGCCCGAATTGTTTTAAAATGGAGATAAAGTTTTGACTTGTAATAATTGGGGTCAAAACCTTAAAATTTGAGATTGTTTCCATTATATCGAACATAATCCATTTAACACTATAATCAGTTTTTCTCTCCTTCTCCAGTTAATTCAAGTCGTCTTCTTCACAGCTCACCAATCGATCTCTCTTTTTTTCTTTTCTTTTTGGCCCGACCTGAGTCGAGATTCCGTTCTCGTTTTTTCGGTGAGGGGCATTTGGTGCGCCTGGGTTCAAGCAGTCGAGAGGAGTTGGGTTTCTTGGTGGGCAGAATTGCAGTCGACGATGGAGAGAGGCGGAGGATGGGTGGTCGGACCTGAGTAGCGCGGATAGAGAGAGTGAGAGGCGCGAACGGAATCGAATTCCCCGATGAGAGTAGCCGTAGTGAGAGAGAGAGAGAAGCGGCGTGATTGGAGTTCGAATTTTGCATCAGGGGAGAGAATCAACGCGATTGGGTTAGCGACTGGAATCGTGGTGGTTTTCGGCTAGCTGGAGTCGAAGAAGGAGGTCGACTCGCAATTTCCAGTCAAACGTCGCGATTTTCTGGCGGAGAGGAGGTACGGACTTGCGAATTCCGGTGATTTTCCGGAGAGAGGAGTTGCAGTGCGAGGTGGAGGGCGCCTGGTCGAGCTTTTTCCGGTGAGTTGTGCTCTGTTCTGCCTTTTTTTTTTTTTTGTTTCTTGTTTCTCCTCAACTCGGTTTCAGATTTCGAATTTCCTATTGTTCTAAGTTCAAGCAGGTCCTTGCATTTTCTGATTCCAGAAGTTGTATGGAGTTTTAATTTGTATCACCTACTGGTTGGGGGCAATACGAAATTTTGTTTGCTCGATGTTTTCTTGATGTTTCTGACTTTTTGTGTATAATATACAAAACCTGTTCTTTTGCTTCTGCTGGCTTAAGTTGTATTTCCTCTCTGATCGGCAAGTGTTATTATCATTTTTGCGCACTTCTAAGTGAATCGAGAATATAATGTATGATGTGCTCGATACTTGAGTGACTGCTTTGCAGAAGTTTTTCGTGCATATGTTAGGATTCATTCCTCGAAATTCGATTGTTGGATTTTACTTTCCTTATGTATAACTCGATCTCTTCTTCATGTAGGAGTGCACTAGGAGAGGTTTGACTTTTGGGTTTTCTTTGTTGTTGGAAGAGTGGAGCTATTGTCTCCCTTGGAGCTCGGATTATATCGTAGACTTACGTTGGCGAATTGTAAGTCATTTTTGCTCTTTTCGAGCATTGTATAGACTCTTTCGATATGTAGTGTAGAGTGGACACTAGTATGTTACTCTTTTTTGTATCAACCGGTGTCCGGTGACATTGATTGGATATATATAACTTGTTTGACTTGATCATTACTTTTGGAGTCGAATCTGTTGGATACCTCGGTCTTGTTTCTGTTTGTATCATGATGCTTCTTTGATTGCAAATTGATATGTTGATATTTGGTTGTAGAACTAGATAGGTTGACAACTTGTTTGGCATGCATTTTGATGATGTTGGATTGAACTCTGTTGGCGATGGATATTGTGTTTGCTTGCTAGAGATTCGTTTTAGTTCAAAGTGTATTGAAGTCTATCGTGCCTGTCAGCCCGTATTTCTGATGTCGAACTGAGTAGATTTTTCATGGATTTTTTTATGATGCTTCTTCTTGTCTAACTTGTACATAGGAGAATCATGGAAGGGCGTCCAAGCAAGATTGTCGTGTATTCTCGATCTACTAGGGTGGACAACCAAGGTCCGCCTAGTGGATCGTTGTCTGTCGTAAGTCAGCCTTCTTCTGTCTTAGCTGGTGATGTGGCCTCGCTCGTTAGCGAAGCAAACTTGGCCTACATGAGGGATCTTTATGGGATTCCCGCAGGCACCGGATCTCGACCTCCCTTGGTAGAAGAAAGGGCAGACTGGGAAGTTCCCGGGATGGTCTGCCTGTATGAAGTTGCTTTCAAAATAGGGCTCAGGCTTCCACTCCCCAAGTTTGTGGCTGATGTACTAAGTTATCTCCAGGTTGCACCTGGTTAGCTGATGCCTAATGCTTGGAGGATTATTCTTGGGATGCAAGTACTAAGTGAGGCTTTGGGAGTTCAGGTGTCTGTTGACACTTTTTGTCACTTTTATACAGTGAAAGAAGTCTCGCCAAACAAAGGATGGGTTCAGTTTAGTTCGAGGGTAGGCTTCGAGGGCCCCGTTTCGGGTGGCAATGTGTCTGACAGGACATCTTGGAAAGAGAAGTATTTTATGGTCAGTAGCGAGCACGTGTTTGAACCGGCAGACTTAGCGAGGATTCCAACATCGTGGAGACCCTTCGGTGAGCTAGAATTTTCTGTCTTTTAATGTCATTGATCTATCTCTTGCATTATTCATATTTGAGTTATGTTCTAAACTTTTCGTTTCTTAGGCATACCTGCGAGGAGGGGTGTGCTGGATGAAGGAGACGCAGTGATCAAGGCTATAAGAAGTGCGTCTAACACGACCAGGTCGATTGATCATCTCCTGAATTCGTGTACGCTGAAGGCATGCAGTACGTGGCGTACCGTTATTCAGTCATCTAGAGGTAATTGGGTCCTGGAATTGTTAGCATTATTATGGAGTGTTTCGGATAATCAATTCTGATGTCTTCTTTCTCTTGTTTCATGCGCTGACAGGCAATGAGGACGAGTACGCTGCCAAAGTAATGGGGTCGGCAAAAGTGGTGAAGTCGACCGTGACTTCGATCGAGAAAGAGGACGACTCGCTGGGGCCATGTGGCAAGAAGCCAAAGTTTGAGGTTCCAGGTGCAAAGAACGATGTTCCTATTGATTTGTCTGGCACCCCGTTAATTGCTATGAAGGTTGGGCTTTCAAGTAGCCTGACATATGACTTACTAGGCATGCCCGACTTCAAGTCGTGTGGGTTCTCAAGTAGTCTGACTGACGACTTACTTGGTGTCTTGCCTGTCATGCCTAAATTTGGATCGTGTGCCATGGAGGATGGTCTTCTGAGTGCGGACGCTTTGCTTGGTGTTCTACCAGATAGTCCATGTAGCGGCCCCGATCTGGTCCGGACGTCAAGGATTGTGCAGAATATTCCAAATACATATTTATATCAAAGTAATTATTATTACACACCCCAAATGTACGTTATAACTTAATACATAAAACACACGCTTATACTATCGGATCAACAGCGAAAATCAGTCTGAGACTGGCTGTTTGCCTAGCTACCCGGTCCTCTCTTCGTGCTCAAAATCTGGGAAACCGGGATTATTGAAACAAGGAGAGTGTCAGTCACATGGACTCAGTGAGGATAATCAAGCATGCATGAATATGCATATGAATGCAACAGTACGGCAAACCACCACAAGTTGTTCAAGTAATTTTTCAAAAATGGGGAAACTGCTAACAGGCGGGCAGGATCAAATAATCAGATTGGGGCATGCGACCCATACAATCCGGACAGGTCAGGTATCAGGCAAATCACCGGATTGGGGCGTGCAAACCATACAATCCGGACATAGGACCATTTGAATAGTTCAGCAGGCAGGCCGGTTTCCCAAGTTTGTCAAAATGTGTGGTTGCTTTAAAAATCATTTTTCGTGCAATGCAGTTCATGAGGATCAGTAAACAGGATTAGTAACCAGGATCAGTGAACATGATCAGGGTACAGTATCAGTTAGTAACTGGACTAATAGGATGTCAAGTCACTACAGGTAAGGTATTCCTAAGTGCATGTCTTCTACAGGTATACAGTTAGAAATCGAAATCAGTAAACGAGTCAGAGTTAGTCGGTCGTCATCGGGTGGTCGCAGCCAGGGTCAGACAATCAGGCAGACAAGTATATAGACAGGAACAGGTACAGGAATTGAAAGGCGATGAAAGGAAGCACTTTAACTTTCCCAGGGCCTGATGCCGAAAGCTCGTAATCACTCACGGTTAGACAATCAGGCATACAAACATGAACAGGTATGGAAATTGCAAGTAAGGCACGGAATCAACAATATAGGCTAGTCCTCTAGAGGTGGCCCCTACGGACTCGAGTGGTGGCTCCCACCGTGAATACCGATGTAGCACTTCGCTCCGCATGGCACTTAGCGACTGCCAGGATCATTAAACAATATAGGCTAGTCCTCTAGAGGTGGCCCCTACGGACTCGAGTGGTGGCTCCCACCATGAATACGCGGTGTAGCACTTCGCTCCGCATGGCACTTAGCAACTGCCAGGATCATTAAACAATATAGGCTAGTCCTCTAGAGGTGGCCCCTATGGACTCGAGTGGTGGCTCCCACCGTAAATACGCGGTGTAGCACTTCGCTCCGCATGGCACTTAGCGACTGCCCTAATATGCTTGAATCAAGACACATGCAGAATTTCGGTTTCACTGGACTCAATATTAATCAAACAATCGCAGTTAGTACTCGTGTCGATTTAGTCAGGGTATCGTCGCACAGACAAAGTGGTTTCAAACAGATAGCTCAAGGAGCAGAATGACTACAGGAATTTAACACAGGGAAAGAACTAGATGCCGAGCTTTACAAACTAGATTCACAAACTAGACGCCGATCTTTATAAGCTAGATTCACTATCGCAGGATAACCGGAATAACAGGATATCAAGTCAGGGTCACGATACACTCAGGATTCAGTTTGGACAGAGTCCATGCTAGTCAAATAATCACAATTAGTACTCAGGTCGGGTTAGTCAGTATGTTATTACGTAGCGGAAGTAACATTAGACAGACAGATAAGGAAGCAGAAATAAACACTGGAACTTAAGACAAGGAAAGATGGCACTTTAGCTTTTCCCAGGTGCTGACGCCGAAAGCCAGTCATCACTCACCTTGGATATCTTGACAGTTAAGTGACTTCGTAATTCCGAGCGAGTGTCGAGCGCGAGGTGACGACGGGCAGTGTGTCGAGGTAGTGTTGACGGAGCGGCACGGTTGTGAGGAATTATTAATTAATTTCTCGTTCGTTATTTGAATAAATCGAACTACGATCGAGATACTTACCGAATTTTTGGTCGAGCGAACGACTCAATTCCGGATAGTCGACATGGTGGTGGTGCGGTGGCCGGAGTAAGGCGGCGTTGGGTGGCGGTAATGGCTGGAGTGGCGGAGGAAACGGGAATGAGCAGGGGACGGAGGAGAAGAAGAACAGTGGGATGGGAGTGGTGAAATGGAATGGAGCCGGGGTATATAGCCACCGGATGGCAGTGGAAGGGCGGCCGGAGCCCGGTGGCACGGGCACGTGTCCGGTTGACTCAGCCCGAGCCCCTCCTCTCCGTTTGCCGCGTGTCCCTACGTGGCGTCCATGTGTGTGGTGGTTGGTGCGAAGCTTAACGGAGAAGAAAAAGAAAGCCGCCATTGTTGACGGAGAGGAAAGGAAAGATGGAAGGCTTTGGCGCGGAAGGTTGGGTGCGGCTGGCACGGTCATAGGCGCAGGCGCGGGGAAATGGCTCGGTACATGCGCGGAGGAGCTGGCGCGGCTCGAGCAATTGGCACGGGCGGAAATGGGGGCACAGCCTGCCAATCGATTTGGGGAAGATGATGAGTGGAGAAAGACTACAATGCCCTTACTTGAAAGAAAAGAGAAGAAGGAGCCAAGGGTAATCCGGTACTTTTGCGATTATATACAACTAGATCCTTCTGGCT
>JAYMSP010004735.1:0-15423 GCA_036897095.1 Plantago elongata
GACCGCTTGTTTGGGGGGGGGGGGGGATCACAATCAACACAATCATACTCTTTTCAATCTTCAGAAATGATAAGTCTTCTTCTCCTTTAGTTTTTAAACTTCACAAATCATTGTATGGATTGAAACAAACATCCGGGCAATGGAATCACAAAATTTCTCATACATTGCAAGAGTTTGGTTTTATACCATCCAAATCAAATTATTCATTATTCACCAAATCTTGTTCACAAGGATTCACAGCTTTACTAGTCTATGTAGATGATATTTTAATAACATGATCAAGTAAAGAGTTGACCAATGCTACTAAACAAATGTTGCATAAACAATTTAAAATAAGAGATTTAGGATCTGTCAAGTATTTCTTAGGGCTGGAAAATTACAAGAAGCACTCAAGGGATTCATATTTGTCAGAGAAAGTACATTATGGAAATGCTTAAGGATACATGATTGATAGATTGTAAACATGTAGTTAATCCTATGGAGGTAAATCTCAAATTCACCAGTACAGATACTGAAATTTTAAAGGATTCAACTACTTACGGAAGTTTAGTAGGAAGCTTAATCTACTTAAACATCACAAGGTATGATATTTCATATGCAGTAGGTGTATTAAGTCAATTCATGGAAAGACCTTCTAAATCACATTATAATGCAGCTTTAAGAGTGATCAGTTACTTAAAGGGAGCACCTGGTCAAGGGATATTTTTCTCATCTGAAAATAAAATGATTCTTACTGCTTATAGTGACTCAGATTGGGCCTCATGTCCAGACATCATGAGATCTACATCTGAATATTGTATGTTATTGGGATCTTCATTTATCAGTTGGAAAAGTAAGAAACAGGCTACTGTCATTAGATCTTCATCAGAGGCAGAGTATAGAGCACTTTCTTTTGCTACTTGTGAAATCATTTATCATTGCTCAAAGAATTTCAGATTGAATATGATAGTCCTATCACTTTATATTGTGATAATCAATCTGCTATTCATTTAACAAAGAATCTCATTTTTCATGAGAGAACGAAACATCTTGAAATAAATTGTCATTTTGTATGAGATAAAGTTATCTTAGGAATAATACAAATTCAACATGTATCAACTAAAGATCAGCTAGCAAACATTTTTATCAAGGCTCTTATTCAAGTGGATTTACAACATCTGATGTCTAAGCACTAGTAATATGTATGCTTATCTTATGGGGGAGTCTCAGAATGCAGATAGAAGAAATGGAGAAGATATACATGAAAAAATAGAAGAGGTGATTGGAAGCTTAATACAATTTGAATTAATATAGCACTTAGACTGTAAATTGTAGAATCAAAGTGATGATTAGTCTTAGTAGTTATTCTCCGCTTACATATAGCTGCTACTATGTACATATAAGACCATCTCCAATGGTGATGCACGAGTGATGCATCGTCGTGCGTTTTTGTTACAGTGGTGACGCGTCGTCGTCACTTGTGAATGCCACGTCATTTTTTTTAAAATTTTAATTTACATATTATAAAATTGTTTAGAAGTTGAAATTAATCAAATTGCATTTTTATTGAAGAAGTTTTATAATTTATTGAGATAGAACAAACCAGGAATACGTGTGTAGCCGCTACGTCATGTCAATGTAAGCACGTGTGTGGCGGCTACGTTGTGGCTGGACTTGTTATTGTTGGTAGTGTTGGATCATATTTGGCATGTTCTGTATTAACATGTTTTGCATTCGTCTGAAAGGATTTGATAGGATTTGATGTAGAAGCGACATCGAGAAGTTCATCAGATGACGAACTGCTCTCGGATGAAGTATTGTTTTCTTGAGCTGGGTTGAACATGATTAATACAAAGGAAGAAGGAATGAGGGCGTTGTGTCTTGAGTTTCATGCTTCCATTATATAGACGATTTGCTGAGTCATTCATTACTCATAGTTGAGTCAATTCAATGAATTCCCGACAAAACTTAATATAAGGATAAGATGCCTGACAAAGTAAAGTGTCTGACAAGATGCTTCACGAGATGCCTGACATATTCAAATTCAAATTTAAATTCAAAATTACGAACAATTAAAAAATATCAAAATTGATTTCATTTTATAGATCCTGAAAAACATAGCCGTTGGTGATTTTTTTTTCGTATTTTTGGAGATATTACCGTTTGAAAACGGATATAAAATTCAAATTTCAAAAAAAAAATTAAAAAGACAAAAATGACACGTGACAGCAGCCGGTTGGATGCTGCCACGCAACGGCATGGCACGCATGCTGCGGCGTGTCACGTTGCGTGTTGAGACGCTGCACCTTATGGTGCGGCGCCCAACGCCCATGACGTCCCATTTGGGGCTGGTCTAAGGCTAGAACTCTCATTTGCTTACTGGCCACTCATTCAATAAACATAGAGCTGTTATTTACTTCTCTTTGCATCATCATTGAAGGTGAGTTCAATTTCTTCTTCCGCTTCATTCAATATTCTGATACAAATATGAACTAGAAAGGCGTGTTACTTTTTTCCCGAGAATTAAAAATATGTCCCTATCAGAGAAGAGCCATTTCTCTTTGAGTAACCATTGATTAAAACTAAAAAAAAAGAGTCACACCATTCATATTCCATTCTTAGACTAGTAATTTAGTAAATCAACTTTAGAGTTTATAATACAAAAAGTAATTGTAACTTGATCAATAAGTCGAGCAATGGGTCTTGTTGTTTGACCAGATTCTTCTTCTTCCCGTGAGTGGATTTTTCCATGTAAGTTTGGCCTTAGAATTTGGCTCCATCATACGCAAACAGTACTTAAATCGCTACATTATTCATTTACTTACATGCTAATATACGGACCTAATAACTTGTCGTAGGTTCTAGACTTCTGGTTAAGAATTATTTCCAAGTTGCAGGTCTCATCTGTAGTTTTATATATAAATAAGTTTAATTGGTATGCAATTTGCAGGTCTAGACTTCATTTACCTACAGTCACCGTTAATTTAAATAAGTTTACTCGGTATGCAATTTGAATTGGCAAAAACGAATTTAAATTTATCCATTTTATATATAAATCGGAGAATGTAAATTGACTTTTGCCAATTCAAATTGCATATCAAACCGTGACTTGAATCACTACCCGCATTTTAACTAATAGTATCTAAATTGTAGTTTATGTTCTATTAGAAAACAAGAAACACCCGAATAGAAAGATTATTGTATTAATTTTGAGAGTTATGAGTGAATTACATAGTGAAATCTAACTGCTATTGATGCGTATTTATACTGTTGCAAGCATTTAACCATATCATACTTGTACTGAGTATATATCACATTGTGTTAGAACTATTAGATCGGGATTGATACTAGAACAGTAAACAATGTTGATTCTAGTGATGAGTCAACAATGAGTCAACAATGTAGTCTATAATGATTGTTTTGTGAAGAATAAATTGCAGCGGATTGACAGACCGATTTTCATAAATCAAGCCAGCATATATAACATATGTCGACGGGATTGACAGCCCGATTTTCATAAATCAAGCCAGCATATATAAAATATGTCGACGGTGTAGTTGGCTGAATTTCCACTGGTCAAAATAATGGAATTACACAAGGAGTATATGATCAATCACAAAACAAGGATCAACTCACGGGAAACTAGACCTATAATAAACTCGAACAAATAACGTATTCTAGTCACTATCACGACGAATGATTCACAAACACCTGTTTGATGAACATTCACAATTTGATAGCAAGTACAAGTCTAGTAAAGCAAGCCACACAAGTATGATGTGACGAGTAAAGTCTCGGTGTGTGTTCATGCAAAGCAACTTCTCTTCATGTATATATAATGTCTTTGACTTCTCATAATTCGAACAGGGAAGGGAACGCTGCAGTAAAGAAGTTGTTCTTCCTTGCTTTTCTTGAGCAGGCTACTAGAAGGAATTGTATCAACAATGAAGATTTGTTTCCATATATTTTCTTTTAGGCTTTATCTTTAAGGGACTGATTGGAGTAGCATCCAAATGCCCATTTGGATGCTACTTGGGAATTTTGTGTTTGTTATGGCATTTAAATGCCGAATATTGAAATGGCTCTACCGTAGCAACATTTTTCTCTACCTATATAACAAACCTATAATACCCTATCAAATTACAATTCTATACCAAACACAATTTTAACAATCTCACTACAATTTCGATCACTATTCAGACATTTAAATCGGGGCATTTAAGTCGCATGCCAATCAGCCCCTAAGATACTTTTTATATTGTGGCTGATCTCTTACTTGTTCTTAAAGGAAGTCTTCGATCACAATTAGTTCAAAGTTTATTTCCTGTAAACTAAATATTAATAAAAATAACTGTGGAACTAATTAAAAAATATAAAATTAATAAATAAAGTGTATTACGTAATAATACTTTCACTATGCTTGTGCCGGCTTATCCAACTAAGCATTCTAACTATAATAAGCCCCTTAAAGCATGTACAACATATAGATTCAGGGTGTTAGGAAGTGAAAGTGGATATAGACAACGAAACCAATTAACTATAAAAATTACAAAGCAATAGCTAAATAATAATACAAGTACAAGAAGGAAGCTGAATAAAATAATATGATGATCAATGATATCCAAAGATAGTGTTTGATCTAGAAGTTCTCTCTTTCCATAGTGGTTTTGGATTGCGACAATCATGTGACCCTAGATATCTCTTATTCAAATGTTTCCTGCAACCAAACCCGCTTTGTCTTTTTACTTTATGTAATTAATAATCGAATGGAATATTATGTTATCAGAGAACAGAACTTTAAGCGAATCACCAACAAAGCACAATTTTTTGTATCCGTGTGGTTATCCGGTTTGCTTATTGCTGTATGTTACACCGTTCTAGTCATTATATCATCCTCGTACCATGTGTTTTATAAATTGTATTGTACAATACGTGAAATTAATATGCACTAGTATAGGATATTATTGCATACAATTAGATAAAGCGTGTTAATTAACCTTTTATAATGGTATATAAATTTTAATACTGACTATAATTTTAAGGGACTGATTGACAAACAATTTGACTTGAGAAAAGTCAATTTAAATTATATATTTAATATACAAAAATGACAATTTGAATTGATTTTTTTCAATTCAAATTACTTTTCAAACGGACACTTAATTTCCCACAAGAAATTTCTTTTTTTTTTTATAAAAGAGAGCCTAAATTTTTGAATTTGCCACATGAATTTGCCAGAAGCTCCTTGTATGAGCCTGCCTAACTTCTAGGAAGTCTATAGGAATTAACATCAATGAGTTGTCTATATGCTAAAAGTGTACTCCAAATGTGAAATTGCATAGATTGGTAACTAAACACAGGACCACTAATGCACCCAAAGCATGTTTGATTGGGAAAATATAAGTAAATCATGCTTGAATTTCTATCTGAAACATGTCTTACGGGATAAGTTTCCACTTCAAGAATCTATATACTTAATTTTGCCTTTATCCTCTAATGATTGTCCTTTCTTGCCACAAAGAAATATTATATGTATCTAGTTTTTAAGAATGAAACTGATTTGATTTGGATCAATCACCTTGCTTACTTTTGTGGATTATCAAAATGTAGTTGGTATGACTCCTAAGAGTCTACTTTCCATTTATAATAAACTTAATTTCCACGCTGTTCTTGGGCATCTGTAGAATTAAGTGTTAGAAAGCTCAATTCGATTGGCAGCTAGTAAACTAGAAAAAGAAAAGGAAAAAAGTTTAAAATGAAATTCAACGTTGTTATAAACGGAAAATCCTAACTTCACCACAATCTACAAAGTATTTTTAATAACGCGAAGCCTTTTATGGTCCATGAGCTCAATGTCGTAGTGATCAAGGTCACGTAAGTGCGTAACAAAAATGAAAATGAAAATTTAAGGAGAATATAGTTTTCTTCAAGAAAACCACGATACTAAGAAAAGGAAATCAAGATATGCACCAACATAAATATAGGTTCTTTTCGAATTTGCAGTTCTTTTCATATATTCTTTCTGCTAAATGCTACTCTTGCAATCTTTGACACTTGCCTATAGTCCGAATGGACGAGAAGAGCGGCGAGATAAGTGAAATAGTAAGCAGATTGAGATTTTGTAACAAAAAAAACTAAATTTAAAGTGCAGTTTATTCAGTACACCTAAAACTGTATAAAACAGTTTGAGGTGTAGTCGCCACACCATGCTCGATCATATTAAGCTCGACTATATATAAATTTAATCTGGAAATCTAATCTCGAATTTAACAGAATATGTAGCGGAAATGAACAAGATAAAGAGATAAGTTTCTAGCAGATTATATTTCTATCATCCACCGAACCTCGTGACGAAAATATCCACTATACGAATAATGAATACAAAGAACTACTCTAGATCTATTCTACGAATATATCTAGATGCAAAATATCAAGCAAGTATACAGAATTAACTCTATCAATATATCTATCAACCTCTAAGTGTTTTAGATATAAAAAGCTTAGAAAGTATGAAAGAAATCGTAAATCTAAAAATAAATAAACTCTCGATTTTTCTTGATTGATCGTCGTAGACTCTGTTGATTTCTCTATGTATCTTGATGAGCTATTGGGGTATATATAGTTGTCAAAAATGTGCATAGCTCATCAGATTTGTTGTGATCTTTATTGCTTGCAGTTTGAGTCATAATCGGCTTCTACTTCAAGATTTACTCCAACTCAAACTCCAATCCTTGTTGAATTCGACTTGTAGATACTCTTGGATTCTTCTTCAATGCATGACCCTCTATATGTAATAATGGTGAACGTATATGTGAACATGAGAGTCCTACATTGAGTCTTGTTACTATCCCAATCACTTCTTCTTCCTTTAGAAAACTCTAAGCGAAGTACAATCCTTCTTGTATTAGACTTGCAATGCACCATGATTCTATGATATCTTTTGTCCTAAAATATCTGCATACATATATATCCAAAGTTGTGGAAATAATTCGTGATTAGAATAAGGTAAGAACTATAAACAGACTATATATATCAAATGTGAGAATATGTCCAGTCGTAGGGTGTGTCCAATACACTGTATCCAGTATGTATCCAGTACACTGTATTCAGTACACCCACTTAACTTGGTGAACAGAAATTCTGGGAGTGTATCTTATATACACCCAGAATCCCAAACTTACTATCTCCCCCTTAGTTTTTGCCTTTCTTCATATCACCTATAAACCTGTCAAAACAAGTGCACAAATATATATATTATCTCCTCCTCAAGTCAAGAGATTTCTCCCTCTTAATCAGAGCAAAGGAGATAATATAATTAGACCAAAGTAACATAGAATCTTATGAGTATAACAACCCAACATGCTGGCCATAACACACAGTGGTGTACTCAGTACACTCCATCAGCCCTGCAGGAACATACTGGTCATAACACACACTGGTGTGTGCAGTACACTCCATCAATCCTGCACTTGTTGATCATCTCTCCCCTTGATATGCTTAAAGCAAAAACCCTATGTAGGCTTTCATTAGTCGAAGGGTTTCTATTTGTTGATCAATTGTAGCCACCTGACTTCACAAGAAGCATCAATCGATTCATAGGAAGAATCAAACCATTGCAAATCAAGTGTACCGGTTCCACCATATCGTCAACAAGACCTTAATGATAAAGAGCATATATGGGAGAGTTGGTGGAGTTTCCTTAATTTCGCCGACAAGATGATCAAACCCATGTTAACCCATATTAACCATCATTACTTCCTTGAGCTTGTAGATTAGGGAAGTTATTCACAGTCCTTGTCACTAGTGAGTTCCTTGATCACAATAGCCTTATCCATGTCAATGGTGTCCTTGGTAACACCCGGTGTGTCCAGCACACCCTTCAGCATATCCAGTGTAACATTAAACAACTTCTTACGCATATACACTTCACCATGATCCGTAGAACGAAGAATCAGAAAAATCCTTAGTTAGATCACAGTAGAACTCACAGATAAGTTTTGGAGCAAAAGAACAAATTGATCCTAGCAACTGACGAGACTCCAGAAAACCAAAGACTTTATGAAGCTTAAAATCAGGCACATGGATATACTTCTCACACAATCTCGTTCCCATTAGTAACTACCATGGTGGATGTCTTAGACACATCCTTTTTATCCTTGCCAAAAGCAGCTGGTGTTTCCAGTACACCCTCCTCGTCAGCAGCAGTTTTCTCTGGTATGAGTGTCTCGTCACACCAGGTTGGGTAGCTATATTGTCCATAAGCTCATGGATCAGTGTTATGGATCATTGTGCACAAATTCCTTGAACATCGTCCCAGCATCAATGTGTGCGTCATCAACAACATTCTTATTCTCACAGGAAGGGTATCTTGGCCTTGGAAGATGTCACTGTTGCTTTTCCCTCGCATTTGCCCTGTTTTGGTCTGGATGCAGTAGCAGGTGTATCATCCACACCCCCTGTCTCAAAATTTATGCCATCAGCTTCAACCAGTGGTGTATTTGATACACCGCTATATCAGTGGGTGTAGGCATTGCACCCTCTTGGTCGTCATTAACAATTGCATCATCCATTAGCTTTTAGAGGAGTACCACAATATCTTCACCAATATTTTCTAATGTAGGTGTCAAAGTCAATTTCTTCTTCTTCTCATAACCCTTATCTTCTTTCTTGAATATATCCAAGATCTCCTTATAGTATACAATCTCTTTCAAGCAATATCTTCTTTCTTGAATATATTCAAGATCTTTCAAGGTCTCCTTGTAATATCCAATCTCTTCCAACCTAGTTATATCTGCACAACTTATTAACTAAAATCGTGAAACCAGTTAAGTAAGTGAATAAGGTAAAACATAATCCGAAACTTATTGTGAAACATAATTCTATCTACTCTGGTGTATTGGGTACACCAGAGTAAATAACTGTTGAATCTGGTGTACTCGGGACACCTGATTAGACAACTAAAAACTGCTTTGATATTACAGAGTGTATCTTGCGTGTTTCAGGTACACCAAGATTGTCACTATAGAGAGTACTCAAATTGACATTTCTCCCCCTTTTTGCCTTACTTCAAAAAACCTGAACCAAATGAGTTAGTGCAGATAAACATATACCACACTCTTCCTTGAAACAAGAAAGATTACTCCCCCTTAATTCAAGAACAAGCATAGATATAAACTAAGTCAAAACACATAGAACTAAAACATTACATGCCAACATACTCCAACATATTAAATATCATAAACATGAACTCAAACATCATTGATACAACAAGATTAGAAGACACAACTCATCACACTCTCCCTTTTTGTGAGGACGGCAAAACCATCATATCCTTCTTTCAATGTATAGATCAATGATAAAATACATACTTACTTACGCTATAAAATCATGCACACATCAATTTGTGAATAAATACAAAACATCATATCAACTAGCTGGTGTTCTAGCAACACCAGTGTCGCAGCTAGCCAGTAGTGTATCGAGAACACCAGTCTCTCAACACTATTATTTCTCCCCCTTTTTATCTTTCTTGACAAAACAGAGTTAAACAACATGTTATCAACATATAAACAACATCAAACCCCCCCCCCCCCCAAACAAAATTAGCAGAGAGTAAAAAAGCAAAAGCAAGTAACGAATAATCAATCCATCATGTTAAGATCTTTCTTGGATATTCATATGCAGACTCATCTCCCTTTTGTGAAGAAAGATCCTTCACAGCCATATATAGCATCAATGGTTACGAGAGTGAGTCTTAACAATCTGTAACTTGAGAACACATGTGAGTAGAGAAGAAAGCAGGATAATACGAGACAAGTATGAAAGTAAGAGTGGAAGTGAGGAGTATAGGGGATTGATAAAACATACTTCAATGCAAATGGCTAAAAAGAAAATCTTGAGACACATATCCAAAACTAATGCCAATCATTAGAAAATATTTGTTGGTAAAAGATTTTCACAACTAAACTGGAGATAATCCGCTAGAAAAAAGCCACTTATGGAGAATCTTAACTAAATGAGAGATAATACGTTACAAGCTAGAAAAAAAGTCAAAATTATCTTGAAATTAAGCTAGAAACATGATTAAATAAGTCCAAATTACACACACCCTCACAAATCTTTCTTTCAAACAATTTAGGAAGATTTAGGACTGAGAAGAAGTAGAAAGCACAAATGAAAGCAAACTATCAGTCAACGCAGAGTACAGGGTGTATTGGCAACACCCTACTCAACCCACAATGTAATCACAACACGAAAGTATAGCAAATTCTCCACGTAAAAAATAAGATGAAGATGGGAAGAAGCGAGATATAAGAGGGAAATAAGGGGACAAAAATGTACTGTCATAGAGCGTAACCAGAAAAGAGTGTTGCCGGAACACATACCACAAGGCAGTGTGGGCAAAATACAAAAGCAAGGCATAAACTCCACAAGAAAAACAAAAAGGAGGTTAAGGAAGAATGTAGGCAGCACACACACATAAGCATGGACTTATCAGAACACAAGAACCACACCCAGACTTTTTATTAAACTCCACCTTGTCCAAATAGTAAATAAGAAACATAAAGCACAATGGTTGTATTATTATTATTTTTTGCATTAGTGAGTAGGACACCGTTGAATGCAGGCAATCAGAGCGCCATACACCCCAACGGTATCACAAGACTCTTTCAGCAAAACATGTGTGCACATAGGACTTAATGCAGGCAGCTAGAACTCCATACACCCCAACAGTGTCACAAGATTCTTTCAGCAAAATAGGTGTGCACATAGGACTGAATGCAGGCAGCCGGAACTCCACACACACCAGTATCCCTATGCATGCACATTATCTGTCTCACCTTTATAGAAACTGCCTCAAGTAAGACGTCCACACCGAATGCTGGCATCCGGAACTCCAAGCACCCCAATATAAAAGCAGACTATATCTAGCAATTATGAATGCACAACTACAAACATAAAAATAAAAGCATGCGGACAAGGAGATGCTTTATTAGAACAAAATATGACCAAGTATCAAAACCCACGACTCACAAGTGTGCTGCTCACACGAATATTTTTATTATATATAAAAGGAGAGAAGCCAAAGTAAACGGTCGACCAAACACAACCAAGAGTAAGGTCACCACAAACACACTCCCCTGAAAACACTAAGACAATAACAAGAAGTCAAGAAGAAGAGAGAAAGAGATTTTTTTTAATTTTATGAAAGGAGAATAGCAAATACGAATGGTGTGACCACAAGAGCAAGAAAAACAAAGGTAACCAACCACCGTACTCAGCAAAGACAGATAGTAAGATCACAACTCATAAACCACCACAAATAGTTCTGGTGTTATCCAGTGGTGTTTCGGAAACACCAAATTTTTTCTTAAATAATTTGTATATACAAAAACAGAACATAAAACCTTTCCAATTAATGCTATCTATCATGGTTTTGAGGTTTTACGTAAACATCAGACAGTTTTAGCCAATATACCGCATAACCAAACAAATAGAAGAAATCTCCACAAGCAAAAATTCTAACATTCAGATCTCCAATTCAAATACGAAAACAAAAGCAATTAAACATAGGATCATATATGTATCTCAAAATTTTCTTTAAAGAATTTTGACAAAGTGTTCTTGGTTTGAGTGGGTATATGACATGCACACACATAACATATGATAGATGACAAGATGAAATAAAAAGAGGCATACAAATTAAGTTCAATGTAGAAGCGTTACTCCTTATCTCAGCTGATAGCTCATGCCTAACTCGATCATCCGGTACAACATCATGTTGATCGGTTCCAAAGTGTGCGACTGACTTTGATGTTGAATCCGGTGTATCCGCAACACTGGATTCTTGCTCCTCTTTGTCAAGCTGTGGTGCTGAATACGATGTACTCGCAACACTGGAAATAGCACAACGACTATGGACATTAAGTTCCTCTAGCCTCAGCTCATCCTTGCTCCATTCTCCCCAATTCAAATAATTTGTACTAGAAAGAATATGAACAAAATAGTACTTATATGTAATAAATCTACAAGCACAAATATCAATTGATTTGACACAAGCACAAAGTATAATTTTCTTAGAATTAACATAAGAAAAATCAAAATAATCTACCACATAAAAACTACTAAAATAAGGATTATCTTGATCCATTATATTAATACCAAATTCAAACACTAGTGAATTCGGTGCTTGGCTCTAATACCAATTGAAATAGCAAGCGGACCGGGAATTTGGTACTAAACGAGCTAAACCTGAAGCACAGTATATCGAGTACACCTAAAATTGTATAAAACAGTTTAGGGTGTAGTCGCCACACCATGCTCCACCATATTTAGCTCGAATATATATAAATCTAATTTGAAAACCTAATCTCGAATTTAACAGAATATGCAGCTGAAATGAATAAGACAAAGAGATAAGTTTCTAGCATATTATATTTCTATAATCCACTGAGCCTCATGGCGAAAATATCCACTATAAGAATAATGAATACAAATAACTACTCTAGATCTATTATACGAATATATCTAGATGCAAAACATCTAAGCAAATATAAAGAATTAACTCAATCAATCTATTTATCAACCTCTAAGTTTTAGATAGAAAAAGCTTAGAACAGTATGAAAGAAATCATGACTCCAATAATAAATAAACTCTCGATTTTTCTTGATTGATCGTCGTAGAGTCCGTTGATTTCTCTATGTATCTTGATGAGCTATTGGGGTATATATAGTTGTCAAAAACGTGCATGGCTCATCAGATTTATTGTGATCTTTATTGCTTGCAGTTTGAGTCCTAATCGACTTCTACTTCAAGATTTACTCCAACTCAAACTCCAATCCTTGTTGACTTCGACTTGTAGATACTATTGGATTCTTCTTCAATGCATGACCATCTATATATAATAGTGTGAATGTATATGTGAACATGAGAGTCCTACATTTAGTCCTGTTCATATCCCAATCGACTTCTTCTTCCTTTAGAAAACTCTAAGC
Organism: Plantago elongata; assembly: GCA_036897095.1. Lineage (NCBI taxonomy): Eukaryota > Viridiplantae > Streptophyta > Magnoliopsida > Lamiales > Plantaginaceae > Plantago > Plantago elongata. The sequence continues at coordinate 12,976 of JAYMSP010004735.1, forward strand.
GAAGTACAATCCTTCTTGTATTAGACTTGCAATGCTCCATGATTCTATGAGATCTTTTGTCCTAAAATATTTGCACACATATATATCCAAAGCTGTGGAAATAATTAGTTATTAGAATAAAGGTAAAAACTATAAACAAACTATATATATTAAGTTGGGAATCTGTCCAGTCGTAAGGTGTATCCAGTGTGCATCCAGTACATTGTATTCAGTATACCCACTTAACTTGGTGAACAAAAATTCTGGAAATGTATCTTATATACATCCGAAAATCTCACACTTCGAATAAGTATTAACTATATATAATCTTTTTATTAATGTTCATGGAACAATTTTATCGACTTAATACTCAAGAAAGTCGTGAATATTGGAAGGGAAAGTGTTTGTAAAGATCGGATCTCTTTCCGTCGGCACAATTACACATGGGAGATCTACGAGTGATATATTGACTTCACTATACCAACACAAGTCATTTTCCGCACAATCATCACTCGTGCACCAACTAAAAAAAATTATATACTACAATATCACACATATACGATGTTTAAACATGTAATGTTTATAGTTAAATACTCCATCCGTCCTGAGTTGGAAGTACCATATTTCGTTTTGGGCTGTCCCAAATTAGAAGTCACATATCCTTAGAAAATATCTCTTCTACTTTATACATTATCTCCCATACGTTATTCATTATTTCTCCTACTTTATGCAATAACATTCATATTTTATTACATTATATTCTACTTTATCACTTTTTTTCTTAAAATTTGTGTCCAGTCTCATGGGACTTCCAACCTGAAAAGGAGGGAGTATGTCCGTCCCGTTTATAACGAAACATTTCTCATATGCACGCTTTTTAAGAAAAATATGTAATATGTCGTTGAGAATGAGTTTGAGATATAAAAGTACATATGAATCGAATAATATGTGGTTAAAAATAAGTTGTATTGTGGGGTTATTTTTATAAATGTAAAATTATTTCATTTTGATAAGATGCCTAAAACGAAAAATTGTTTTAATTTTAGTGGGACGGAGGGAGTATATATTAATTCATTCATATCGACCTGCGGCATTCATAAAATTTTGCAATCTACAGTAATCTAGAAATGTTGTTAAGCTTCGTAAACAAATGAGTGAAATTTGTGAATCTTGGAAAACAGAATAACCCTAGCTAATACTAATGCATAGTCTAAATGGAAAGTGATCTTTTAAAAAACTGACACCAAAGGAATAGTAGTACTCGTAGCATCCAATGTTAAAGCGAGGAAAAGTGCTCGTAATTTAGATGGTTATCCTTCATTTAGGCTACAGCTGTACCAAAATTGAAGTATCTTTTACTCTCAAGAAACAGAACTAACCTATGTACATATATATATATATATTGACTTGACCCGACCCGAACCGAACCCTTTTTGTCTATGTTTTGTAAAAGTCTAATGCAATTGAATCCTATGATGTTGAATAAGGTAAGGATTTAGAGGCCAAGTGGAGCAGGAGTAAACAGAATCATGAATTAAATTCAAGCCAATATTAGCATTCTGTCTAATCATATTTCATTCCTTGTGCTCCTTCGCATTGTTTGAAAGGCAGTATAACATGCTTACCTTTCTATGGGTGGCGCAAAATTGGTTCTCAAATCTCAATATCAATTTGCTACAGGCCAAAACATGGTGTCACTTCTTAGATTTTGCATTTGTGTGGAGAATTCCTTAGAGTTCGATGAAAGGTTGAGCTAGGGCATGCCTATACATGGTAATTTAGAGGTGACCAAAGGCGGAAGTACGAATCGTGTACTCTCACTATGATATAAATTATACGCATGTATGTTGGTGTACTGCATGATAATAGAATCATAGGTTATATAGCCTAACATGCATGTAAGAATTTCCAAAGTTATGTTTAAAATGCGAATCATTCAGTCTAGTCGAGGTATGAAACTTGTCAATTTCACCAAAAATGGGACATCCACCTGTTTGAACATCCAAATCAAAATAAGTTGTATAATAATAAAGGGTTGATTGGGAAGCGATTTAAATTGAGAAATGTCCATTCAAATAACCTATTTTGTAAACAAACTATTTGAATGGGCATTTTCCAATTCAAATCACTTCTCAATCACCCCCAAAATCTTTGGTGTCCTAGTAGAAGGTTGAAGTTATTAATTAAGTCATATGGATTGGAGATTATTTGTACTCAAGCACTTAGACGGACGCAGACGATTGGTTGAGAGGCAGCGATATTATAAAAATATTTATAAATTAATATTATTTTTATTAATATATTAATTTAATTTAAATAAAAATTAAGTTTGATAATATACGGAGATAACAATTTTCAAAGAAAAATGAAAAGTGTTCATAAAAAATAATGGAGTGAATGATAAATTTTTTGGATGAAAGTGAAAAAATGATTCTTAAAAATATATTGAAAGGGAAATATATTGGATAT
>JAYMSP010004736.1:0-15422 GCA_036897095.1 Plantago elongata
CCCCCCCCCCCCCGAAGGCATCAATTAGGGAGTAGTATACATGTAAGGTTATGAAATGCAATTATAGTAGAAACGATTGGTGCAATTACTAGCATAAATAACATATGCATTTCCACATAAAGTTGCAGTTTCAAGTCATAATACTACAAATCCAAACAAAAGGTCTCCAAGTAAACACAACACAAAATAAGTTCAATGCCGCATAGGGCTCAATAGACAAAAGAACACAAAATATCACAACTGAGAAGGCTCACTCATTCCTGAGAATTAAACTGGGAGTAGGGGATATTCTAAGAGCATTGTTCTTGGGTATTCTTCTGCTTCTTGTTCTTCTTTGGACCTGCTGCAGCTACTTTTCTTTTACCAGTCTGGTTTCCTTTCCCTTGAGCAGTAGAAGTTCCAGTTTGCTTTCTTTTTTCTGGAGCTGAAGTATTATTGTATTACTAGCCTGCTCTCCTTTGTCTTGAATTGAAGTAGTACCAGTCTGATTTTTTTCCCTATAAGAAGAAGAATACAACATTAGTACATGATTAAAACCTAGGCAGATAAACATAAAAACAAGAAATATACCTTCAACAATGGATATTTCTTCTTGTTATGTCCAGTTTTGCCACAATTCCTACACTTGTAGGTCTTCCTCGTTCCAGTTTTTAAATGCTTCTCGGCACCTTCCTCATTAGCAGGTTTTGTCCTTTGAACAGGTGGCCTGCCAAGTAGTCTTCTATCCTCAGGTGGCATACACTCATCATTGTTCAAATCATTAGGCCAGAAATTATATTGAGGGATTAGGTAGATCATAATATCATAAGCTGCTTTGGTGTGGTTCTGTGATATGAAATTTTGACCTTCCAACCTCATATGATTGATGGCAGCCCATGCATGCCTACAAGGTATCACCGTAATGTCCCATCTTCTACAATCACATGTTCTTTGATCCAGATTCACAACAAACCTAAATGAGATATCATGAACCTCAAACACCATGTTTCCCTCTGACAATATAGAACATCTCTTGGACTGCTCTAATGATTCATTGAGCTTAAACATCACCCTAGGCATAGCAACAGCCTTATTCCTCAACCCTTTAGCCCTCTTAACAATAATTCTCTTCATGAGCTGAGTTCTAAGGTCTTCCATAATGTTAAGGACTGAGAAACCCGTAAGTGGATCAACCCAAGCATTAAAGCATTCACTTAGGTTGTTGTAACATGATCTATCTTAACACTAGGATCATATGCATGCCTAGTCCACAATCCAGTTTCAATAGCCATTAAGTAATATGCAGCTTGGGAACCTGATGTTTGAATAAATATAGATCATGTTACTATGCAACACCACAATTCACACAAATTATGCCGGATACTAGTTAAAGTTAAGCCATTTTTACCTTCCTTCATCTTGGTCATAGCCTTGTTAAATCCATAGGGAGAATGTCATATTTAGTCCACTATTATGGCGTCATTGTGACATGCAATTACCACTTTGATTTTGTTGTGATTTTTAGTCCACAACTTATAAATGATGGCATATTAAGTATAATTTTAACAAATTATGGACTAAAATTACTAATTTGGCATGGTTTGGGCTTATGTGGACAAATTGGCACACTTAGTCAACAAAAAATCACTTGTGTTGACTGCCAACTCATACAAAAACGAATAATTAATCTTAAAAAGTTAGAAAAATGAAAAAAATATTTTAAAAAATGTATAATATTTAAAAAATCGAAAAATATTGAAAATAAATTTTTAATTTTTTAGAAATAAGAAAATATTAAAAATATTTTTAAAATCGTAAAATATTAAAAATAATTAAAAAAAACTATAAAATTAAGTTTTAAAAATTGGAAAATATATACAATAATTTTAAAATCTAGGGTTTATCAATTAGGAAAGAACATAGTTTATAATGGAGTCAAATTCCTTTCCTTTATTTTTTTGTCAGTTAGATGATGTTCATGGGTGTCTCACACATTTTTTTACATTTTATTTTATATTTTTTTATAAATTATTTTTCATATTTCCAATTTTTATATATTTAAAATCATTTTATATATTTTCTAACTTTTAAAATTTCATTGTTTAGTTTTTTAAAATATGTTTTAATATTTTACAATTTATAAAAATGATTTTTTTATTTTTTTATTGATTTTTTATTTTTTTAAATAAAAAATGGTTCAGACCCATCAACATCATCTTACTGACAAACAAAAAAACAAACTGAAGGAATTAGAGTTCATTATAAACTATGTTCTTCCGCAATTGACAAACCCTAAATAGTAAAATTATTTTATATATTTTTCTAATTTTTTAAATTTATTTTTTTTCAGTTTTTTAATTATTTTTAATTTTTACGATTTTAAAAATATTTTTAATATTTTCAGATTTTTAATATCTCTTTATTTCCAAAAAATAAAATTTATTTTTTTAAACTATTTTTAATTTTTTTTTATTTTTTAAAATATTATTTATTTTTAATCTTTTTTATATTTTTCTGACATTTTAAAATTAGTTATTCATTTTTATATGAGTTGGCAGATTAATGTGAGTTGGCAGTCAACACTTGTGATTTTTTTTGTTGACTATGTGCGTCAATTTGTCTACATAAGCACAAATCATGCCAAATCAACATTTTTAGTCCATAATTTGTTAAAATGGTACTTAATATGCCAACATTAATAAGTTGTGGACTAAAAATCACAACAAAAATAAAGTGGTGATTGCATGTCACAATGACCCCATAATAGTGGACCAAATATGTCATTCTTCCTAAATCCATATGGTGTATAAGCAGTCACAGCTTGCCAAAATAACTTCCTCAGATCTACACTTGGACATCTTCCTTTGAAGTTATCATAAATGTACATAGCACATTTCCTCTTGATAACTTTAGGTGCTTGGTCCTTGTTCAGTGGTTGGCTTGTCTGTGGTTTAGTAGCATGGGATAGAGGTGTATCAGTGTTGGGGAGTTGTTCAGTTTGTTCACCTTCCTCATCATTACACAAATCAACAAATTCAGGAGGGCCAAAGTCGGGTTTCTCATTGGCTGGTTTAAACCTTCTATATTTATAAGGCTTTGTCCTAAAAGGTTCTGCTTGAAAGAATTCAGGCCTAAGGGGAGGTACATACAAATCATCAACTACATCACCAATCAAATGCTTCTTTGTGTGACTAAAGTCTATAGCTAGTGGTGCTATATCCTCATTCTCAACATACAAATCTACCTCTTTCAATTTGTCACTTCTTTCAAAGATAAGTGCAACATCATCATCAGTAATCACATCATATGTTACAGGTAAACCCTCCCCAGAATATCTCATACTAATAGACAATGTGTGCACATGAGGCACATTATAAAGTACTTAGTTCATTACTAAATCAGTTAGCATGGAATGGTTATACCAGAAACCATCTACATTTGTCAAAATGTGCTCCTCCTTCAGGTAGAATACCCGAATATTAAAACTCTCAGTATCTATACATTAAACAAGCGAACTATATATTAGTATTGATTATACACACCATACTCATCATCAATCCAGAATTCAAACAAAACAAGTCATCAAACACCATCAAAATTACCATCAAACAAGTTAAAATCAAAAGTCTCACCAACAAACACCATAAAAACCACAAAATTGACTATCAATCACCATCAAAATTGTCTTAGCAACACATAAACTGGATCATCAACCATACATTAACATCTACAATAGAAGACGAAGGGCTACAACAAAAACTAGGGTTTATCTGTAGATTTTGCCCAATTCAGACCTTTCACCAACTACGAAGATTATCAACAACAATAAAGAACGTATATATTCATCAAATATGCAAAAATTAAAGGCTACAAGAATTACCCCCATATTGCCGATTTTCCAGTCGAATAGGGTGTTTCTCTCAACCCGGACCAAGCACCAATAACGAGAATTCTGTTCAGTTGAGTAGAATCGAGTTACTAATAGTTGAATGCGCCAATTTTCAGAAGAAATCTCACCAAGAAAACCGAGGGGGGCGAAATATTGAGTGTTGTTGCGATGAATGGTGTTTTCTTCTTCAATAACCTAATACTCTATAATATTTCTCCTACCAATCCAACCTTTTCCATGTCATATGCCAATCATCCACGTGGAACTGCATTTTCTGGGTGGTCAATGCAGAAATTAGTTTTTGGACTAATCTGTTATTGTTCAAATGTCAGGGACGAATACATATTATTAGGAACTTTACTAGGGGGATCAAAAGAAATTCACCCATTTTATCTATATATGAGTTTATTTTTTTTTCTGGTTTGTATATATTTTAAATATATGTTAAAATTTACCATAAAAATTCTTGTTTAGTAATTTTATTCGATAAATATAACATTTAAGTTATGCACATTATTTTATTATGAAAAATATAACTTTTAGTACAAATTTATATATAGGAATAAAATCTCTATAAAAATATTTTTTTCCACTTCAATGATTGTATGGAATTTTTATTTTATACGAAAACATGACTAAGAATTTGCTGAGTTTAAAAGTATTGTGCACTTGCTAAAAGCTAAAATTATACAAACAGATAATACAAACTAATTTTATGTCAATATGATTCGTGAATAAATGGGACAAAAAGAGACCACATCCTTCTTTAGAATTTTAAGCCCATTTAAACTCTGTTATCTTCGATTGATATTTACTAAACTAAATTAAATTGAACTAAACTGAATTGAATTAAAATAAAATATAAATTATAATTAAGTTGAGCTGAACAGAACATAACTAAATTGAATTGAAGTAATTTTCAGTTGAAAAGAACACAACTTTAATTTTAAAATTATTACAGATGGATATTTAAGTTGTGTTCTCTTTAACTGAAATTTATTAAACTGAACTGAATTACACTGGATTAAACTGAATTAAATTTAATTAAATCGAATTGAAATAAAATATAAATTATAATTAACTATAACTTAATTAAATTGAATATAACATACTTAATATAGTCGACCACATAGTAGAAATGCAGAACCAATAGAAGAGTAGAGTAAAGTGGCAATTAAAACGATTCGGATGGTAATACGAGGTGTATATATGTCAGTAATCAAAAGAAGAAAGGATTTAAATGCAACGCCACATATGTAGCAAAATGTGACAGGAAAACCAGATACTTTGCAGTACTGTTTAAGGCTGATCGAGATTTTTATCTCGTATAGGCAGCCTATACTTTCCTTGTCTTTTCTTATACTAAGGGATAATTGGGGTAGCATCTGAATGCCCGTTTAAATGCTACTCGAAGATTTTTGCATTTGTTATAACATTTAAATATCGAAGATTGAAATGCCTCTACAGTAGCAATATTTTTCTCTACCTATATAACAAACATATAATACCCTATCCTATTACAATTCTATACCAAATACAATTTTAACAATCCCACTATAATTCTGATCACTATTCAGGCATTTAAATCGGGGCATTTAAATCACATGTCAATCAGCCCCTAATACTTCACACAATTTACATATAAATATTAATCCTTCCTTCCCTTCCCTTCCCTTCCCGCATGCCTTGGCCGAATTGAATTGAATTGAATTGTGGCCTGGTCAATCTAGTGTCTAAGGAGGTGTTTGGATGGGAATTTAAATATTCCCATTTGGCTCGATAAACAGTGATTTGGCCTAAAATACACTTAAAATACCCCACTCAAATGTCCATCCAAACACAATTTTCACCAAAATCCATTCAAATGCCCACTCAAATGTCTATCCAAACAGCCACTAACTCTCTGTGTCTTTCACACTCAAATAACTATTACCTAAACCAAAACGATTATATGGTTGAAAATATTCAACATCATATCATATATATTAAATGTGTATTTACCCACTATGCATATATATATATATATATATGTGTGTGTATGTATAAAGGTGGTATATTTACCCACACCTGCATAGATACATGATCTATAAAGTACTTATATACCTAATCTATATTATTTAGTGCATATTTATTATAATGCTGGAGCGGTCATTTTTTCAATGAAATTGAATATGTCGTAAAAAAATTAATTTCAATTATAAAAAACCACTTAGAATTTTATTCCAATCGTCCATTAATTGTTGCAACCTATGTGGAAAGATGTTTGGACTCGTTTTAATTGCTTGTATGTGTCATTAATATTTTCCTTTTCCACATCTGGAAATCTTCAGCTTTTACTTCACGGAAACAGGACTACCATTTTTGTGCTAAAAGCCAGCCAACATATTGGGAATCCACCCCCAACTAATTCTACACGTTCCCAAAATACTTATGAACGTACGTATACACGTATTTATTATTAATCTTTTTTTATAATCTAGCAACATCTAGTACCTTAAAGAATTTGGGATAAGAAACCACCAGGAAAGATCAGCTCACCCTTCAATTAAAATTCTGATGACATTCCTGAAGAATCCGCCTTTAAAGAGAAATTGTTCGATATCATATCATGATCTATTAAACTTCATAGTTAAATATAATATAATACATATGATGTGTTACGTTAATGTTGTACGAGAACAGGCAAGGTAGATTGTATGATTTTGTTGTGGTTGAGATCCAATTAGATCAGCCTGCAAGGATGGACCGGACGATGGGTTATATATACCAACCGGCAGTTGGCTATAGACAAGGAGGACCTAAATTTGATACACAACCCCATAAAAGTGCTCGTGTCTGCAAGAGTATGGTGGAACGAGGTCGTAACCTCATATGAGGTATCAAAAGTCATGACGACATAAATTGAGAGAGAGACCATACGAGGCGGGAAAATTGAGAGGGGAGAAGAAAGAGATGACAACGGAAGAAGAAAGAACTTAAGCACCCATAGCAGACATAGAGAGATACCCAAAATAGATCGAGAGGATTCAACAGGTGACCACAACAGTCCAAGATCCAATAGAAAGAAAGAAAGAAAAAATATTGCAAGGAGAAGGAAATTTTGATTATAAAAATCGAAGTAGGCTGGAGATGGAATAAGGCTCGCCGACGTAGAGGGTGGAAGAGGGGCGGATGATCAATTTGGAGAGGCGGACTCAAGAATGAGCAGAGCTACTGCTTCAATCGACTTCCATCAAAGTCGGTTTGAAGGGTTGGACTGGAGAGATCTCGACGGAGAAGAGAGGGTGGCGGACGACTGATTACTAGAGACAAAGTCGTGGTGGAGACTGAACAAAGTTATTCTTCCAATCGATTTCCATGGAAACCGATCTAACTCGACAATATATTGGGAGGGGAAGAGAGGATGGCCAGAGAGGTTGAGGGAATCATGGAGGCAAGGCAAAAACAGTTTCGTATGTAGTAAACTACACATCGCAGTCGTGGAAAAACGACGTTTCCCGTCAGCTCAGCCGCTGAATCGCCTTGAGAATTTGACAGCAGGTAGCTAACACATGAATCTACATTGGAATGGTGGAGATCTAGATTCTAAGTATATGAACTTGTACAAAAAGTGATATCAAAGTCAGCTAATGTTCCGGGAAGAAAGAAGAAGAAAAGGCAAGTTGCTCGAGGAAGGCGACGACACATGGAGAAAACGCAGCAATAGAGCTACCGGAGAAGAAAACGGCCCAATCGCATAAAAAGAAGAGAAATCCGATGTGTAATCAAAAGAGTAAGACCTGGGCGGAGGAATTGATTGTCAGAGAATAGAGCGGCTTGTAGCCGCATTGATGACTTACATGGCTCTGATACCATGAAAGAATTATACTTCTATTTTTATTTTATTTTTAAACGATAAAGATGACTTGAACTCCCGACCTACTGGTTGCAGGGGAAACACTTTACCAATCGAGATGCACGTCGCTGTTATTTATACTTCTATCTAATATTAAAAAAAAATCCTTATTCAATTATATTTTTAACATTTCCTTTAGAAATGGCCCTAAACAATCCGAATTTCTTTCAACGAGAAACTTGCATTTCGAATGTCATTAGGTTAAATTGAAGAGTAGTTCCAAAGGGAAAATTACAAACCCCCCGGAAAAAGAGTGATTTATCAAATACATCCATCTGTTTTTGAAAACTCCATGCTATTAGTTGACTCCATTAGTCAACAGAGTCAACACTTCCAAAGTCAACCTTTTTAATTTTTGGTAAAACAAAAAATAATTCTGAAAATTTCGAAAATCATTTTCTGAAAAAAAAATGATTTTCGGAATAAAAAAATAAAAAAATTAGTTATTGCAAATTAGCCCATAAAATTATAATTCTTGAAACTTACTACCCAAATATATTTACCTTCTCCACCACCATCTTCCACACCAAGCCACCTATTTTTACCACCAAACCACCTTCCTTCCAACTTGTCCAACTTTATTCTCTACTTCCATCTCCACTCACTCCGCAACAACAACCCAACCTAACCAAACCAAATCCAATCCTACACAACACAGCAATATTTCTTCTTCTTCAATTAACCATGGTGAATTCCTAAGTCTTTTTCTTCCTTTTCTCAATTTCATCTATATGTTTTGCTTTTAGAGAAATAAAAGCAATAATAATACTACTATGGAGACTGTTTGCTGCTAGATTTCGAGGTGAAGTAGCTCAATACTACGATTGGAGAGGCAACAATTCTTCCTCTGTCGAATGGTCTCACCATCTTCCTCTGTCAAAGCCCCGGTCGGAGCTTTAAAACCGGTGTTGGAAGGCGAAAATAAAGAAGGAGCTTCGTTGGGTCTATTCGGAGAAAATGAAGAAGGAATGAATACGACAAAGGTATTGCAAATGGTGGCTAGATGTGGTGAAAATGGTGGTGGTGGAAGATGGTGAGACTATTTTGTGGTTTATTAAAGTTTAGGGAGTATTTTACTAAAAATAAAAAGTAGTATGCAAGTATTTAGAAAATCGTATGGACTAATTTGCAATAATCATTTTTATTTTTTTTAATTTCAAAAATAATTTTCACAATACACACACACACACACACATATATATATATATATATATATATTAAAATTTTAAAATTGTTGACCTTTAGTGTTGACTAACGGTTGACTCCGTTGACCTTGCTTCGTTAGTTGACTCTTAATGGTAACCAGGAACGAACGCAGAGAAATATATGTCAGGCGTAGCGAATTTTTTTACTATAAATTTAATTAAAAACAATTCATTATTAATGACTAATGAAAATTACGTTTTCAAAATTCACATAGTAAAGAACAATGTTTAGACTATAATTTTTTAAATGTGCTCATAAACGGGAGGAATTAGATATAATATAGCTTTGTTTAGATTGAATAATTTTTTTTAAAGTATATTAAATAAATGAATTTACCATTGAATAGAAAAAATAAAGAAACAAAGAGAGTTAAATGAAATAAAGTCAAGTATTTATAAAATATGATTGTGAAATGTAAACTAAAAGAACATTAAAAAAGAGAGAAATAATAAAAAATGTTACTGAATCATAAAGAAATAATGAAAAATGTTAAGTAAATGGTAGAAAAAAATATAAATAAAATGGTTGGAAAATCTAGCACTGCTAAACATTGAACTTGAGATCAATTGGCAAGAGAAGATTTTAAGAAACATAGGTGCACCAGCTGAGTTGTACCAATTTCTTTCATAATTCATTCTTGATAATATATCAGTATTCATTAAATTTTTGGAAGGGGTATAATAGGTATTTCATGTTCAAAATTGAGCGATAGCGGTTGCGGTCCCTATATTGTATGTGGGTCCGTGCCTGATGGTAACGAAAGACGAAGCTGAATTCAAGGAATTAAAGTGGTAAAAAAAAAAAATTTTAAAAAAAACAAAACATTTGTTGGGAGGTTTTTGAATTATTGTTCCAAAATGAAAATCACAAGTGTGTGAAGGAGATCCCTGAATGTACGGGAATCAGAACAAAACTTGATTTTTAAAAGAATAATCAAACAGAATCATTTGAAAGTAATATTTCTAGTCCAAAGCTCGCTCGATCCCTTGTTATTTATTCTTAAACACAACTTCGTGGTACCATATGAAAGCATGAGATTCTTGTTTAACATATATTCCGAATTTGTATATATCACATGCTCTCCGTTCTTTCTCTTAACCAAAGATTTTGTACCTTTCCTTTTTCTTTTTCCTTAAACAAATTGTTTATGAATCAAAACAATACATCCACTCTTGAAACTTTGCTGACGACGAGAGATCCTCTTTATACTTAACCAGTCAAAACTTCATCAGGAGAAACGATGAAGAGTACACAGATTCGAGCTGCCAAACTCTTTATTGAACTCCAAACAAATTCATGATGAGTGGAATCCCATAAAGTTACATATAGAGCATAAAAAATGTACATACAAGAATACTATCCGATAATTTAGGCGATGTTCTCTTTAATTATTACGATTACACACAATGATAAATTTTCAAAATTTAGAATTATATTTGTCTGAAATACACTAAGACAATTTAGATTATGTTCTTTTCAATTGAAAATCACTTCAGCGCAATTCATTTCAGTTCAATTCTACTTAGTTATACTTTATACCTTACTTCAGTTCAGTTCCATTCTATTCAGTTCATTAAATTTCAGTTGAAGATAACAAAGCTTTAGTGATCATTTTTCTTTTCACTAATATGGAAAAACACTAATATTGCCAACATATATTTTTTAATTAATTGTATTGATTATTTTCTTTAAAATATAGGTTCACCTCTAAATAGATTATTGAGAAGAAGTCATTTGAGAATTTAGTATATAAATAATCTTTCATACTTTAATCATCATGTGTCCTATTTCATCCAATTTTTTTATACTTGATTATAATCTCTCCAACTTTAATGATAATAATCTCTCTAACATTATTCACTTTTACATTAAAATTTGTATCCAGTTTAATAAGAAGATAAAACCCAAAATGAAATTAGTATTTTATTTTTGAACAACACAACTACGATATATTAAACAACGTCAACAGTACATGGACCCGTTGTAATGCCCGAGTCGAACGTGGTTAATTGGTCAAGTGGTCTTTTATATGGTAAATTGAAACTCAGTTAGTATAATTTAAGTAAAATATACACTTCTTATTTTTTAAGAAAATTTATATTTCAAAAATATCTTTAAGAAATATACTATATATAGTACTCTCTCCATCCATATATATTATTTAAAAGTGGTGGATTATCTTAAAGGAGAATCATGGCATATGAACAAAAATCCTATGTGGTAAATTCTTCTCCAAAATAATTGATTTTTTAATGTTCCTATTTTATAGAAAAAAATAAATCATGCAAGCAAATTATTCCCTCCCTTTTTTTCATCCATCCAAACTCATGCAAATTCTTTTCCATTCTATTTTTATCATCTTTTTTTGGAAAAATTTAACATGCAAATTTCATGCTATTTTTTCATCCAGCCAAACTACATGCAAATTCTTCTCCCTTTATTTTGAGCAGTCTAGTCTGTACGTGATATTTTTATGGGGAAAGTCAATCCATTACTAACTTTTAATTTATTATCCTAACAATAGTACATTTAACAATCACATTAATAGGATAATATTTAAGAATAATGTATTTTCACTAATCTATTCAATATACAAGTTTAATATACAATATCAAGTAACATCATATTAATATAAAATATATTAATATAAAACAGATTATCCTAAGTATCAACTCCAAGGTAGATTATATACATCAAAATATGTAGTACACTAGAAAATACGTACTAAACATTTAATAATTTCAAATTTTAATGTGAAATATTTTCAACTAACATCCTAAACATAGATACTCATAAGTAGATACAAAACATACAATTCAAGCTATATAAAATTCAAAATTATTTTCAGTTATTAAGGAGACATATTTTTTATTAACACCGGCCCCATTAAGACGGTTAATTGTAATATCGACTTAACCAAAATAAACGAAGATAATACGAAGAATAAATGGACGGTTAACTGCTTGGTGATGGAAACGAAGGAGCAATTAGAGGAAGTCCATACAAGGAATATGTTGGAAGGTAATGGATATACGGGTACAGTCGATGTTTCAATTCATTCTTAAGTTTTCCACTACTTTATGAGTTAGGCAACACCAAAATGCGATCTTCAAGTGCTAGGTTCGTGAGTTTGTGCGTAAGTGTTTGTATGTATATATAAATTAGTGAGGGCCCTTAGTTGTGTTGATTGTATTGATTGTCGAAGGGCTAATGGTGTATGTATCGGATATTACAAGATACTTGCAAATGTGGCAAGAATTAACTAACCTTAGGTCTGAGGAAGAGCACAGGTGAACGGGTATAGCGGCGGGAATGATAGGCTACGGGGAGGAAAGGTGATCAATATAGGAGAAAAGACTCAACAAGAAAGGGAGGTCGGTGAAGAAAAGGAGATATAATAGTTGAAATGAAAAGTAAGGAGATGGAGAGTAGAGTGAAAATGATACAGCTTTCACACCTAAAACTATAGATTTGGTGTGACAATATACAATTTTTTGTTGTATCATAGTGTACAAATAATACATCTGTCATTTTTGAATTATTGATTCCAAAAGGGTCTATTTTGCCGGTTATTTCATGTGAAAGTAGTTATGATATCGTGAGCGCCACTATTTGCTAGCTAATCTAGGATATGAGATGCATGTGAGGTGCTTCGACTAGCAAAGAACGTGCGATTTCAAGTACCTAACTTGAATTTATATGGTTCCTTATACTTATTTTATTATGAACTTACATTTTTAACGTCCAGTTTGATTGCAAGTATATTGCACTGGTCCCAAAGGAAGCATACAAGACATTGTTGAAGCATCTATGTATTCATCAGGTGTCATATGGAGTCATTACCAGATTTTGCAACTAACAAAGAATATGCGATTACAAGTTAGATGTCATCATTATTTCAACTAGAGTTCTTTATCTATACTTCAATTTTGTAAGAACTGAATATTTAAATACGCTCATTTAATAATCTAGTATTTACCTTTCAATACATAACAGTCTGGTGGGTGCCCAAGTGAGGATGAACAAGTTACAGAATTTACGGATTGACTTCTACAGGTCGGAGAGGTAAGATTGGATATCAAAATGATGGAAAAGTTGAATTCAAAATGCCTGAGGATATACTTATCCGCCATGTAGATAATTCAATTGTTGCAATGCTACGTAAGTGACACATATCCTTCATTAATTGAACATATTGGGGATGGGCGTTACTTCAAGGACCATTCTATATTTGCCCTCACTAATGAGGTTGTTCATGAGATTAATGAGTATGTCATGTCTTTATTGATATGTGATGCACATAATTTGTTGAGTTCCGATTGTATATGTCCGGACGAGGATGATATAGTGAATTGTGATGATGCATATTTCACATAATTCCTTAATACCATTAGGGCGTCTGGAATCCCAAACCATTTGATCCGACTAAAAGCCGGTCGCCCCATAATGTTATTGAGGTATATAAACTAGGTGACCGAACTATGTAATTGGACAAGAATGATCGTGACTTATAAATGAAAACAGGTCATTCATGCCATAATGATAACAGGAAAGAATGCATTTTTTTTCTTCTGTTAGCTCGGATGGTTTTGACACCATCAGATGTCACTAAATTTCCCACCAGGTTCCAAAAGGGCAGTTCCCTATATATGTTTTCTATAAAATGACTATTAACAAGAGTCAAGACCAATCCCTAATACATGTAGGCCTCTACCTTCCAAGTTCAGTTTTCAGCCATGACCAGCTTTATGTTGCATTCTCAAGTGTTACAAGTACAAAAGGTTTGAAGGTCTTGATCCTAGATGAAGAAGGAAATCCAACAGACACCACAACCAACATGGTCTATAATGAGGCTTTATGCAACCTGTAAACATAAGTGTACTTCCGTTGTTTTTCTTTCAGAAATGATCTATTTTGTATAGATTACTATATTACTTTTGCCAAGATTAATTTTACTTAGATAATTTTTGTATTGCTTTTGACATTTATGATTTGAAGACTTTATTTATTTGACTATTTTATAGAACAGTTACAAATCATATATTAGATGAAAAGAAAATTATTCCGTGGCAACGCAACGGGTTAGTACTAGTTCCATTAAAAACTTGCTATTTACTTTATGCCCAAATTTAAGAAGTTTTGATTAAAAAATTTATACGAATAAAGTTATACGGGCTTTTGTACAGTCAGGCAGACCTTCGCTCTACGTGACAACAGCCAAAGAAATTAAAAAAATTAACATATTTATTCCGTTAGATTTCAAAGTACTAAAATAAAAAATAGGTAATTGTAAAAAATATTGTTTTATTTTTAAAAATATTCTATAAGGCAAATTTGAATTTATTTTATTAATATTTGTATTTTTCTAATTTAAATATTCATAAGGCGAAAGGGCGATGGGGCGTCGCCAAGGCGGTAAGGCGATCGCCCTATCACCATATGAATATTTAACTTAGAAAAATGTAATATTCATAATAAAAATTAAAATTTGCAATCTAAAATATTTTTTAAAATAGTAATTTTTTTTTTGAATTATCTATTTTTTATTTTATTATTTTGAAATCTACGGAATAAAAGTTTAATTTTTTAATTTTTTGTCTGTTGTTAGACAGGGCGAAGGACTGCCTGACCGTAGAAAAGTCCAAGTAGTAATTATATAGTAACAATAAAAAAATTGATAAAATAAAAAAAATAATGATTAAAATATTAATAATGAGAATAATGTACGATACAATAGAATGAATTTTTTAAAATGAATCATTCAAATTGTAAAAATGACAAATTATTTTTAAGATATGCATCTTTCAAAATTTCATATTAGAAATGGTTAAACGCTCAAATATACTTAAACTTTATACACTTCTATAAAGTTAGGTTTCTATTCTAAAATCTATCTTAAGGACTTGAGCCTCAAATTAATGAGAGCATTTCTTTTCTTTCATATTTCCACTAAAATAAAAATGAGGAAAATTTGGTGCTTTAATGTTGACACATTTAATTATTTTGGGAGCCATTAATTTGTGTGGTGTATGAATACAATATATATTCGATAACGTTTTCAAATTTTTAAATCGATTTGGAAAGATTGCATTTAAAAATCATTATACAAATTAATGGCACTATTATAAGGAAAGTAAATCATTACTAAATCAATCTAAATTTCATGGAGAAAGCCATTATAAATACAACCTTACATTGAAATAAAATCTACAGTTATTTTTGGAGGAAGCCAATTGCGTGTCAACAAGAAGAACATACAACCGTGATAAACAACAACGACAATGGAGAAGAGTAATGTGCCCAGCCTCAGTGATCAAGGTCCAAAGAAGACGTCAGTCCCTTTTTTTTTTCAATGAATTGAACTTTGTATTAAGAAAAAAAAATGAAAAGTACCACAAGAAATTAAAGAAGACTCTCAAGCTAAACCCAGAGGCGGTTAGTCAAGAGAGAAAA
>JAYMSP010004737.1:0-15420 GCA_036897095.1 Plantago elongata
CAATTTGGGGAATTTGGTTGAAGCGATGAAGATGAAGAAGAAACTGATTTTGGGTGAATAAGAAAGACTCACTGAGTCAACGGTGTATTTCATATACTCATATATTTATCTGGCACCTTCTGGATCCCGAACGGCTTGCGAATAAATTCCAGAAAAATGTAAAATTGATTCCTATGCGATTCTAGAGTCGAACTTGAGCTATAGCAAAAATAAAATAAATATTTTATTTTTATAATTTTTATTATTATTTTATTGCTCGTTATTATTTTCGTGATGTTTTTGCACGACGTTCAACCTTTTAAATTAACTCGAATATTTATATTTCCATTTGAAAGGCTGAAATGAATTTTTAGGACATTTTTAATGCGTATCGAATTTTACGGCCGTTACACATTAGGACTAGGCATCTCTATGAGCACTGGAATGTCTTAGCCAACATACTTCATAATTGTTTTGATGGCAACAAAGGAGTATTAGATAAGCCCCGAGCATTGGATGATGATGACCATTCTCCAGAAACAGGTGAATGATAAGGAACACCTCTTCAATTGGGGTAAGTACGCATTCACCAAGTTCATCAACAGAGTCAAATAATTTGAGCCCAAGATAGCCAATGCCATGCTGACACCAAGGTAAACATGCACTATGGCCTGAAGATATGCTATCTTTGGAGAAAAGTGGGGGTAGTGCTCAGAGAGCACATGGAGATTCCTATGACCAACAACATGTAAAAACATGCATATGAGGAGTCTCTGAAAAGAGCTGCCAAGGGAGAGTTGGTGTGACAAGAGGAAGATGCTTCTGAGGGAGAAGCTGATGAGGTCCACGTTGCAAAGAAACTAAGGACCAAGAAGCAGAGAACTACAAGGAAACAACTTACAAGAGTTGTTATTTCAGAAACCGAACCTTCAGAAAGGGTGGATGAGGTTGAAGTCCCTCAACCAAGACCTGTCCAGAGAGACCCCATCTCTGAAAGCAAAACATGCAGCTTAGGCAAAATGCCAGAGCTCTCCGTGCAAGACCACAATGCATTCAATGAGTCTGTCCCAAGCTATGACAGTGACAACTCTGATGATAATGTTTCTCTTCTAGAAACACTTAAGAGATCACATATGGAGACTCATGGTGGAGCCTCAAGTTCAACTCCTCTGATCAAACAATCTAAGGTTGCTGAGAAAGCACTAGCAGAAGGAGTTATCACTCACCAACTAGAGGTTGAAGATTTGGTGGGAAGTGATCGGATGTTGGAGGATACTGACATTGCCTCCACATTCCAAATGCCAGCAAACACACTTGCTGAAGAAATTCTTGCACCCGAGCAGGTTCCACACATTGAGACAGGAACTCAGGATGAACAACATGAGGAAAGGTTCGAAGTAACAGAAACTTCATACCATGAAATGGAAGCCCAATTGCCTAAGATAACCAGGTAACAAATTAGTCTATATCTTACTTGTGAAACATTTGAATAATGTTAACTTGTTACTCATAAACTGTCTTTGTTACAGGCTTTCATGGAGACACAATTTCAGGGGGGGGGGGGGGGGATAATGTGCCTACCCCTCTGAATGATGTAGAGGTTTCTTCAACCTCTGCACATCAAGAATCAGAGCTTGTGAAACAGGTAGTCAATTGTCTCTGAAAAGAAACAATTTGGTCTGAAATAAAATTCTTATGTGTGTGCTTAACTTCAATTTTTGACTCTATACAGGCTCCAACTGAGAAATATAATGAGATGGTAGAAATGCCACAAGTGCAAGTGACTCCATAGGTTGCAAAACCTTCTGAAAAATGTATGTATCAACACTTTATGTGAATAACTTGTCAACTTCATTACTTAATCAAATGATTTGATTTCTTCTGATAGGCTCTCTCTGAATAAAAGGTAGGTGAGGATACAGTTGCGACCTTCCCATCACCCATGGAAATGGACAGTGCCGAAAAGGCAAAGTCACCAGAAAGGATATCAGAGACCTCCTAGGTTTCTAAGAGAAATGATTCTGAGCTTCCTAACTTGGAAGTAAGTGAAATACTCAGAAACTCATATCTCTTCAATCCCTTCCTGACAAATATTTCTAACATTGCATTCTTGATTTTAATTCTCAGGTTCAAGCAGTTAGAAAGGTTGCTGAGGAAACATCTTCTCCTCACAACTCGGTATCTGAAGCACAAGTTGCTTCAGAAGTCCAAGCAAACGAGCCTAGCGTTTCTACACATGTATGCTCAGAAAGCTTGATACTTCATATTTCTAAGATATCAACAAGTAGTTTGAAAGAAACTAACTTGTACTCTTTCTTTCAGGCTCCATTTGAAGTGCCAGTAATTGATGTGGAGTCACCACTCAATTTACTTAAGTTATTCCGGACAGTCACTCTAAAAAAGCATCTCAAGTGCTTCAGGTTATGGCAAAAGCTCAGAAAGACTGATCTTTTGGAAATTGCACAAGTGATCGATAACAAGGAGCGAAGATCATGAGCATTCGATCTGGAAAACTACAACCATGCTATGTTCCCTATAGAGAATTACTTCCACTATTCTCTGATGCATGAAGACTTCTTGACAAAAGTGGCACGGAAACTTGTAGCATCTTTTCAAGCTGGTGATGAACAAACCAAGAAGCAGATGGTCTTCGACCTTCCGTTGCTTAAATCATTGCTAGTATATCCCTCAGAGCAAGAGGAAGTAAATGGCAACATGGTCACTTTTCCAGATGTGATCAATTTGGTTTCCGAAGAGAGGAAGAGATCGATGAAAACGACTTCCAAGACCCTCCTTCAGAACATCACAAGGATGGTGACGAGAAGAAAAATGACAATGGTGATATAGTCCAGCACCAGGGACTGGTGGCATAGCTCAAGGACAGGTTGGCTCTGGAGAACAACAAACTGCTCCAACCAATACTCAGAGAACACCACCATCATCACTAAAGACTCAATCACCTTCTACAACCCAACAAGCCTTACTAGAACATGCTCAACCAAATTAGCTGAAGAAATCCAAGCTGCTGAACTTCGAGTTGTAAAACTCAGGAAGTTGTTGGAAACAGAAACAAGGATCTCTGTGGAATGTCAATCCCAGATCGAAGAGAAGCAAACCCGGATACTGAGATTTGAGGCAGAGCAAGAGAACTCCTTGATGAGAAGCTGAAACTCAAACGAGACATTAAAGTCACGGCTGTAGAGTTAGATGCTCTGTTGACTGAAGATGATGAGCATGATGCTAAGGCTGCATCACAGAAACACGTTACTATGGTTGCACAGAAAGACAAGAGTAAAATGGTATCCGGTCTAGATGATATTGATGAAGACTTCATTAAAAGTGAAGAAAAAGAAGAAGACCCAAACTGAATGGCACCAGAAGTTGAGGCTATGCATACTTCCCACCTGAAGAGGGAATTGCTGGCCCCGCACATATTTTCATGCCCTGCCACTATAATCAGAGATGCTGAGTATATGGGAAGAAACTCAGTGTATGTCAAGCTTTGCCAGAAACTACTACAGAATATCCTGAAGTGCTTGAAACAGTCCCAGAAGAAATGAAGCCTGTTGCTCGCCTTCTTCTCAGAAGAGCCATTGCAATAGTATTAGCACCGAAGGATCTAGGCATGATCTGGGATGAGGACTGTAACAATGTAAATAGGGCACTGGAAGAGGCTTACTTTTCTACTAAGAAAGCCGAAGTCATTTTTCGACCCTTGGAAAAGCTGAATCAAAGGAAGTGCTACTCCTAAAGGAAAACAAAGAGCTCAAAACTGAACTACAACAACTTGTTCTAGTGCACAACAATCTATAGAGAAACATTGAATCTCTCAGAGATTCATTTGCTAGTTTGACTTAGTCATAGATGACTATGGGGGAAGAATTAGCAGCGCCCCACAGAGGCCAAGGCAGAAAGAGAAAACAACCAATGCCCTCCACAAGTCAAGCCACAACAAAGAACAAAGCTCCAGAACTAGAGATTTTTGAAGAACCAAGAGTAACTACAAGATCAAGGCTTAAGAGTGTGATAACTAGGGGTTCCAAGGCCTTTTTTATATCCAAAGAAGAGAAGCCTTCTGAAGAAAAATAAAAAGAAGAAGGAGAGTTAGTAGGTCAGAAAAGGTGCAAGTCTCCACTTGAAAACATCTATCATGATGATGATGAGACTGATCATGATGATCATCCACTCCAGAAGAGAAGGCGAGTTGGAAACACCTCTGAACCTCCACTGGCAATAAGACCAATAGCTGCTAGAACCCCTTCTAGAAACACCAAGTCTATCCCAGGTGGATCTTCTAGCATAATTCCCAGAAAGCATGAAGAACTTTCTCTAGAGAAAGGACTGAATAGAAAAAGTTCAGGAACTTACAGTTTGGTAGAGTTCAAGAGAAAGAACAAGAGAGAGCAACTCGTGTCCAGATTGAGTATGTCAAAACTGATGACAATCAACCAGCCTACAGATGCATTCATCTCCAGAATGGATATTGAATTCTTGAGCTAAAACATCTCTTACTAAACAAGAAGTTTCCAACTCGAATCTATGATCAAATGATGGCATGGAGAACCAACAAGCCAGTACTGCTAAATCCTGAGCAGACTAAGGCATGGCTTGATTTCGAGGTTCAAAAGAGGACTATGCAAAATCCACTTGATTTTATATGTATTTATCCAAAGCATGATGATGTTCACAAACTTCAGAAAATGGATGGTACCTATAGCAAGAAGAACAAGTTAGGTGTCAAAGCCTACGAATCCTTCTATATGATTACTGATGAGTATATGGATGACATTGCATATCTTGAGATCATCTATCAGCATCATGAGTTATCTTAGCTTAAGGTCGACCATGCATGGGAGTGGTGCAAATATTACTGGGTCAAGCTCTTTGTTCAGAATAACAAAGACACTGCCAAGACTTATAAAGAAATTTGTGGATTAGCCAGAAAGACAGAGCTCTCTGTCAGAAAGCTTCTCTATGAATATGTTGAAGAATGTAGGAAGATTGATGACCATATCCAGTGATCCAGAAAGGTGCTGGCAAACTTGTGGTTCTTGAACCAAAGTTAATTTTGAAGACTTGAAGACCAGTAATTTAGGATGTCTTACTTGGGGCTTGGATTCTCCTGTTGTCCCAATTACTTAGTAATTTTTGTAACACTCTGTTGAATTGATCTTTATTGTTCAATACGTGTAAAAGTTATCTTTTGATTTGTAATATCTCTTTCTGATGATCATACTCTCAGAAGCCATTTATAAGAAGATAACTTGTCAGTAAATATCACTTCTTGTGATTTGGTTGATGTAAGGTCCGGAAATTTTTTTCGACTTCCGAAACCGAATAAAATATTAATTTCTTTATTTTATATGAGTCGAAAAATTTCGTAGATAATTTAGAATAAAATTCGTATTTTAATGTCAAACGGATTCGACGTTAAAATCGAATTATTAAACGCACCGAATAAAATAATATTATAATAATATATAATAAAATAATTATTTTATTTTACCGACGGCTCGGAAATAAATCAACAAATGTCCGGTAAGTGGTTTGGAAATTTTCCGGATTTTATTTACGAGTCATTTAGTCGCCAGAACGAATTTGGATACATAATAGCAAAATGACCGAATTACCCTTAATGAGAAAAACATTTCCTCCTTCAGCCGGAGGGTATAACGGACAATTTCCCATCTTCTTCTTCCTCACAACAAAAGAACGGGAAGAGTGAGAAAGGAACAAGTACAGAAGCTAATTGAAAGCTTCAAGTTCGGCCCCAAATCGACCGGTTCGTCCAATTCCGACTACCTCTCGTCCAATTCGCGCCTTATTCCTCCGATTCAAGGTCCAATTCGACGAGATGGGGCACCAATCACCGAGCTCCCTTCACAGTGAAGGAGCCGCCATTGCCACGTGACCCCTGTCACCTCGAGCCGCCCGGAATGCGCGTGGAAGGAGCGATCGGGAAGCAAGCCACGATGACAATTTCAGAATGGAGAGGCCCGCGTGGGATCAACGGCGAGGGACGGGAGATCGTGGCTCAATCTCCGCCCTTCCTCCGCCCCTTTTTGCCGCCTTATGAGGGCTATAAATAGCTCTCACCCCCGTTCATTCTTCCTCGTCCATTCCTAGCTTCTCCTCCTCACTACCCGCTGTTTTCTTCCACTCTCTGCTCTTTTCTTCCTTTCTCTGTTTTCTTTCATTTTCCGGTTTCCGGTGAGTATTCCGGCCAGTTCTCCGGCCAACCACCAAACCCGACCTTTTCGACAGTCTGTCGAAACAACCGAAAATCCGGAAGGTCGTTAACTCGGCAAAATCCGATAAACGCACAAATTCGATATTAATCGAATTCTCGCTTTTTAGTTTCATTTTTGTTCGTGTTCGGTTGCTTGGATTCTTGCGTGGCGTGCGTGCCTAGTTCGTTCGATATACGACGTTACTCTGCCCGTCGCTCGACGAGCATTTGGTAAATTCTCGTATATTTAATATTATTTTATTGCTAATTACGTTCGTTAATAATTAATCGCGTTAATTAGTTAGTTAATTATTAATTAATCGTCGTTAATTATTGTTCATTAAGGTTAGTTAATTAACCGTCATTAGCTATTTTAATCATTCATCAATTAATTATTAACTAATACCTAATTACGCCGCTTAATTATTAATATGGTAATTATCGTCGTAACTTAGTTATTAGTCGTCGAGTAATTACATTAACCAAATTATGTCATAACTTGGTAGTTAGTCGTCGAACTAATTAAGTAATTGTTAACTAATCGATTAATTAGGTAATTAGTCCCTAATTAGCTAGTTAAGTAAACCCCAGTAATTAGTTCGACTAATTATTACCTAGTTGTTAGTTAACTATCGATAATCATCAACTAGTTAGTCGTTGATCCTTAGAAGTTAATTAATCATTAACTTGTTAATTATCTTCGTCAAGTAAATTAATTAAATGGTAGTTACGTCACCTAATTTGATCGTCATTGGTTAGTCGTCAAATAAGTGAGGTAATTAGTTTACTTACCACGTCGCTTAATTAATCATACGCTAATTATCACCATAACTTAATTAACTACTAAGTGATCGTCGAATTCATTAGACGTCACTAGTTTAATTAAGTAGCGTCGCAACCTACTAATTAATCGTCGAGGTAATCATCGTCGATTAATTAAGCGGTGCTTGATTAGTAAATCACCTATTTAAGTAACAATTGAGTGTGTCGTAAAAGATCAGTATAACTAATCGTCGATAATTAACTCCTAATAAAGTTAATTGCTAATCGTCGTCGTAATTAGTGTTAAATTAACTGCTGTTAATTAAACGAATGACGATCGAGTCTAGGTAAACTAAAACCGGCTAATTAGAACCCGATATTAAACCAGCTATTATTGGTATGTCAGGATCTCCTGAGCTACAGCCTACACACGGTGAATACAACTGGCTTTCGGCATCCGGCCCTGGAAAAGTTTGTTACCGTTCATTCCCCACTTTTCAACCCTGTACCTGTTCCTCGTATCTTCCTTTCGTATCTATTTGTTTGTCTAGTTGTCTGACATTGACCTCGATCAGTTATCTGTTCCTTATTGACTTAACTAGTGTTTAACACCGTCTACTTGGCTGGCTGAGTGATAACTGGCTAACCCGACCTGAGTACTACTTGCGATTGTTTGATTAACGTGGAATTTGTCCAAACTGAATTCTGATTGTGTCGTGACTCTGACTTGATAATCTTGTTATTCCTGTTACTCCGTGAAACTGCAACTTGATTGTGTTCTGTCATTCCTTGAAAAACCTGTCTATCTGTTAAACTGTTCAAAAGGTCATATACCTGGATTGCAAGGGCCGCATGCTCCAATCCGATCATCTGACTAATATTTGATCCGTCTGGATTGCAAGGGCCGCATGCTCCAATCCAACGGATTACTTGCTATTTGATTCGCATGGATTGCAAGGGCCGCATGCTCCAATCCATCGAATTACTTGTTACTTGATTTGTCTGGATTGCAAGGGCCGCATGCTCCAATCCGACAAATTACTTCATCCGTCTGGATTGCAAGGGCCGCATGCTCCAATCCAACGGATTACTTGCTGCTTGATTCGCATGGATTGCAAGGGCCGCATGCTCCAATCCATCGAATTACTTGTTACTTGATTCGTCTGGATTGTAAGGGCCGCATGCTCCAATCCGACGAATTACTTGATCTGTTTGGATTGCAAGGGCCGTATGCTCCAATCCGCAGAATTTCTTGTTACTTGATTTGTCTGGATTGCAAGGGCCGCATGCTCCAATCAGACGAATTACTTGTTATTTGATCTGTCTGGATTGCAAGGGCGCATGCTCCAATCCGCAGAATTACTTGTTACTTGATCCGTCTGGATTGCAAGGGCCGCATGCTCCAATCCGACGAATTACTTGCTACTTGATCTGTTTGGATTGCAAGGGCCGCATGCTCCAATCCGACAGTTTGCCTGATACTTGATCTGTCTGGATTATATGGTCCGCATGCCCCGATCCGATTAATTGACCTTGCCTGCCTGTTAACAGTTTATGCCTTGTGCCCTTGTTCCGTATTAAATTCCCTGCTTGACTGTTTGATTCAACTAGTATGCTATGATAACTAGTTACACCTTCCTGATCTGATTTAGGAGTATATGCTTACCGTTAGCCTGCACGTAGCAGATAATAACTGGTCAAGCCTCGACATTTATTACTCCATTTGCTGCGTTTCTTCTTGGTATTAATCCTAGTTACTGGTTCGTTTGCATCGAGTTGTCCCTGTTCATCCTGAACTTGTCCCGTCTTGCTCCTGACTTGCACTTGCATTTGATCTTCTTCATGTTCCTCATGACTTGCATTACACGAAAATGTTTTCCTGAAAATGACTGCACACCCTTGAAAATGTTTTGGGAACTGTATACGTCTTGTCTTGTTATGCTGGGGGATGTCTTTTGCAGCCTTGCTTGTTTACTTGGTTGCTAGCGCCGCTAAGTGTCACGCGGAGCGAAGTGCTACACTGGGTAATCGGTGGGAGCCATCTCTCGAGTCTGTGGGGGCCACCTCTAGAGGGCTGCCAGTAACACCTCTTGGTTAGTGGCGTCACTAAGTTCCACGCGGAGCGAAGTGCTACACTGGGTAACCGGTGGGAGCCACCTCTCGAGTCCGTGGGGGCCACCTCTAGAGGATTGCCACTGACACCTCTTGTTCCCGTTTGCGGTTTTCCCCTTGTACAACTTGTGTCTGTTCAGCAAAGTGTGTCAGTCTCTTGTCTTGTTCATGCTTGCATTTGCATACTCATGCATGCCTGATTGATCTCACTAAGTCTCTGTGACTTACGCTCTCTGTTTTTCAATATTTCCCTTTCCCAGATTTTGAGCACAAGAGTGAACTCGGGGTAGAATTATTAATATGTAAGTTAACTTAAGCACTTATAGCTCTATTATAGTAAAGAAATTATTGATTTCCAGATAGGCTGACTCGCTCTGCTACTAACTTAGGAACAAAGTATATGTTTTATCTGGCTTCCGCACTAAGTACTCTGAATATTTTGAGGATTGTAACGAATAATATTTTCGATTTTTAAATAATGTGCTTGTTTTGGTTCGTCACAATTCTTGACATCTGGACCAGATCTGGGGCGTTACAGTTGATGTTTACCATATGACTTATCTTTAGTATAGAAATGTGACTAGTACTCTTGGTTCACTTGAACATTGTAAAAGAGGAAATCACTTAGTATGTTAGTCTAGTAAATTTTGTAATACGATTATTAGGTCTCAGATGTAATTTTATATTTTGAAGAAGGGAATGAAGAAGGATCCTAGCAATGGATTTCAATTGAAGATTTGAAGACTAAAGATTGCACAAGTTTTTGAAGACACAAGGTTAAGTCTCCTCAGATAGAGTATGATCAGAAAACGTATTGTATAGTACATATATTGCATATAACAAGTCTCTAAACATATGACATCACTGAGTTTAGGAGCATGCTAACTTTCAGAAAGGCTCATGTGACTGTTGAGACTACATGACAAGAAATAGTACAGTGCATTAATTACACCGGCTGGAATGCCGCTCAATGCGTAGTCCTCTTTAAGAAAATGAGAAAGGGACTTCTGAGTACTGATTTCGAGATATCAACAGATTGAATATTGAGAAGGTCTAACGGATACTATTCAAACGACTCTCAAATTCATCTATAAATATCACCACTTAGAAGTTAAGAAATACACACACACGAACTACGCTCATATATACTTACCAAGCAAAGTATTCTCTCAAGCATTCATACTACTATTCTCCAAGCTTTCTGTTGCAACTAACAAGCTTGAAGAATCACCAGTAGTTCTAAGTGTCCTGAACCTATAACAAGAGATTGTTATTCGTGAAAAAGTTGAACTTTTTGATACCCTTTCTAAAGCTCATTCTCCAGAACGGATACCAATTACTTAGGTCAGTAAAAGAGAACCTACCATACATTGAATAAGTGTATTAAGTAGTGTTATCTCTTCCAAGCTCTCTAAAAATATAGCTGAAAAGTTATACGAGAAGCTTACCTAACAAACAACATAACCAACACCATCAAGGCGTGGAGTACATGAAGTACTTGATTTGGGAAATCAGGTAATAGCTCCAAGGTTATCTTGAGCACATGAAGTACTTGACTCTAGGAGCTAGGGAACAACTCAGGGGGAACATTTGGTGGGGAACCATTTGTTTGTAGGGATCATAGAATAGGATATATTGTAAAGAGAACTCAATTGTCTGTTCTAGTGAATTCCAGGTCTCAGAAAGGCCGAGTGGATTAGGTGGAGGATTACGTCACCTTTAGATACCACTATACTTGATGTGTTATTTACTATTCTGTATTTACAATCTAGCTTTACACACACACACACATTTACTACTGCAAAGCACAATCACATTTATCTATCGATTAAGTCTTTCGCTCTCTAAATTTAAGTATCAGAAACCCACCAGTTTCTGAGAAATAGTGTTTATCGACAAAAAAATTGAAAAAACTACTCCCCCCCCCCCCCCCCCCCCCCACTCTAGTCTTTTCCTTTGCCGTTATTTGGACCAACATTGTATATAGTAGAAACATAGAAGCTTGTAGAAGGACCTAAGTCATAGAATAACCTAGAATAATCTCCACCATTCTCTCAAAGAGGTGGATGTATGTATAAATAGGCCATTGGCCACCATATTAGGGACATCAAGCAATACACAAGCAAAACGCAATCATTCTTGCAACTTTCAAACTCTCAATAATACTCTCTTCATACACACCTAACACTTTCGTAGAAAGGCGAACTAGTCTAGTGCCTCACTGGTCAAGGTTTTCTTAAGATTTAGCGTATTATCCCGTGACAAGTGGAATTAGAGCCATGATGTTGTTCTGAAGTATTTCGTGTTCGAGGTAGTTCTTGGAAAGTTTTTGCAAAAAAGAAAGAATGGAGTTCGATTACAACGTTGTTAAGGGTAGGTCCATGGTGACTCGGTGACCTGGGTTGAGGGAGTCACCACAATCAGGGGTGAAGCCAGAATTTATGATAGGTAGTTCTGAATTTACAATTATTTTTTATGTGCATAAATATTGACCAAATATTTTTTTAAAGATAAAATATTAATGAATTCATTAATATATATAGCTTAGTTATGTTACAATTATCCTATTTGTATTGTTTATATCATATATTAGATAGGTCAATATATATATAATTTACATAGATAATTCTTTTTATTTTTTTGAAGGGTGGTGCTTAAGCCTTACCCAACCTATTGGTACCTTCGCCCCTGACCACAACAAGGCGTTGGAGGAACTGATAGAGTGAGTAAAGTCATTGAAGGACAACCATGAGGAGTTGGAGAAGTCAGGTGTTGACCACTATAACTGATACGGACATTCATGATGGTTGATTAGCAACAAGATTGATCTCAGTAATTGTAATAATTATGATTGAAAACCTAGGGGAAGAAGGTCGGTTGAGTTCACAGTGGGCCGAGTCTCAAAACATGCCCATTCAGCCGGTAGTCTCTCAAAAGAAAGGAGAGAGGTGGGTTTGCCGGCCATTTGGGTATGTATCTGGGACTAGTAAAAGCAATTTTAAAGGCCCGTACACTATTTGTTCTGTAATTATGTTTTTCTCTGCTTTTCCACATATCTTTTGCATTTTTTTCCTTTTATATATACTTCTTCATTTTGAATTTCAATTTTTTAATATATCTTTCCTTGTTTACCAAGTTCCCAAAAGAACGGTTCATTATTCCATCGATATATATATATATTTTTTAAGCGGCTAAAATTTTATTAATAAGGACCAAGAGCACAAGTAATGCTCTCAATGAACAATTACAAAAGAAATAGAAACATATCGTTCAAACCATATATCAAGTTCCAGAGCACGACAATATAATTATCCAAACGAATTACAATCACCAAAAGTAACATGAAATCCGTATCTCAACACCAAAGAATACTCAATCATCAGGCAGTGCTAAATATGCTACTCAGTTAGTGTATTAAGCATCCCACATATGTCGTCACCACTAAAACTTGAACTCAACCTCGCTAATAGTTTCATACAGTAAAACCTCTATAAATTAATAACCTCGATAAATTAATAATTTATCCAGTCCCAACTTGGGACCAGTACAAAATTGGACCTCAATCGATAAAATAATAATATAATAACTTTTTTGAAGTCCTAGTGTACATATATTAGTCCCAACGAAACTATAAATTAATAATTACTAAAATATTCTATATATTTATGTGTGTGCGCGATACACTTCAAAATTCTAAGATTGTCTAGTAAAAAATGAATCTATAGTCGCTTATTTACTGAGTTCATTTTTGAATCTCCTCGTTGCACTTAAGAGTTGGGAAGTTGCCTTCTTATATTGCAAGAAAAATTTGTGAATAGTTGTTGTCACTTTCAGTGCTTCTTTTCGAATGTCGCTTCTGCATCTGATGAAGAATCATTATCAATTTCATCGACAGAATTTTGAATGGTATATACCACAATTTCTTCAATTCTTTGAACCTCGTAACTTTCCATTATTTTCACCAGGATAATCTAGCAAATGATTCACATCCATTTTGTGTCGATAATGCATACCCGTAATCAATTTCTCAAGCTCACGAATGTGTTCTCCATATTTTAAATCGTTAACTCGCTTGATTCGGTTGGATTCGCCGAACGAACTTTGTAGTTTTGAAAGCAATTTAAAGGTCATATGTAAACCTCTTTAAATTAATAAATTATTAATTTAATATAATAATATCTTGCTTAGATTAATAAAATATTCCGGTTCCAATATTATTAATTTATAGAGGTTTTAATGTACTAAGATACAATCCTCCGTCAATTCATGAGAAGATCCGATAGTGTCTGCACTTTTGTGCGTGCTGGTTTGGTATACATATCCTCAACCCTCACAACACTCGATTCGTTTTTTGGGTAGTATTTATACACCCAACACGACAACGGTGATGCCGGATCACCATAGATCCACTCTGGGTCCATTCTTAATTACGCTCCTCCACCTTGTGTCATTTTTCAGGTCACTTGGCAAGAATTTAAAACGTGATCAAGGGTCCCTCAAGATATTGAAAACTAAATCACAGTCTAGTTACTTGAGTTAAACGTCCTAGGACTCCTCATAATATACAAGATACTCCTCTCACCGAGACTCAATATGAAGTAGGGGTGAGCACGGATGGGTAATGGCGGGTATTTATAAAATATCAAACCAACCCATCTACGGCGGGTTATTATTTTTGCAACCCACAACGAGTGAATATTCATTCAACCTGTGGCGGTTCAGGTGATAAAAGAGACGGACGAATTGACAGACGAGTTGGCGGGTGGACAATATTTTTTTATGTAAAACTAAAATATAGTGAATAAAGAAAGTTCGAATTCATAAACGCGTCACATTACAACTCAAAATACTAGCATCCAACATAATAGGTTACAAACATTCAAACTCAAAGTAGAGAAATATAATATGCAAATCCATCTTCCATCAACTCAACAAAATCATCCAACAGAAACTAATGTACAACCTCTAATAAACAAAGCCCAATAGCATACAAACATTTACTCACTGTTAGGTACTACTTATAAAGGAGAATGAAAAATGAATTGATGATAAACCCTAACTATTAAAGTGTAAAGTATTATTCTATTAATGTCCCATTTACTCATTGTTACGCAGTACTACTTAATTTAGTTATAAATGACAAGCGAGTCAGATGGGTGGCGGGTTGCACCCACCCAACCCTCCACCCGCCAACTAGTAGCGGGTTAAAATTTTTTAGACCCATCTATTTTTTTTAAGAAACATTATTGGCGGGTCCGGGTTATCGGCGGGCAGTTTGCGCGGGCGGGTCGAGCGGGCAGATGTTTTGCACAAACCCTAATATGAAGTTCCATTCCCAGCAGAAAAAGATAAAAATAAAACTTAAGATATTGAAGGTCACCAACCCTTAAGCCCCTCAAAATATTGAAAAAAAATATTGAAAACTAAATGACCGTTGTCTAGTTACTTGAGTTGAAATCACATGACTCATTATAGTATATACCTCTCAACCGAAACATAAGGTCCAATTGCAATCCCAAACCAAACACGAACACCAAGATGAGTAGCAAAATAAAAATAACTTTAAGATATTTATATTTAGATCATAATGGTCTAAATCCTCGAGTACCTCAAAAATATTAGAAACTTAATCTCAGTAATCTAGTTACTTGATATCCATCTCGATTTGTCCTCAAGCTATACAAAGATATTTCTCGAAACTGAGTCCCCTCGCCTATGTACGCCCAACCTGGAGAGAATAAGGGGTAATGAGTACCCATGCCTTCACCATTCAACGCCTAAAGTGATCTGCCACTTGCAAAATCGCACACCTCCTTGTGTCCTTCTCACTTTCACACGTGGGTCCATGATTTTCATAAGCATTATGTTGCTGCACCACAAAACCATACAAGGCTACTGAGACAAAAGCATAAGACCTTTAAAAAAATGGGGTTTTTCAGCATTTCGGGCTTTCGTTGATCTAGGACTCCCTTTATTTCTTCATAGCATTTACATGAAGTACATATATTTTACATACAAAGTTATCCTAGGATAAGATGATTTTTTTGGCAAATTACATCTGCACTCCCTGTTAGATTTAAAAGTTGCAGATGGCTACCATCCAGATCAACAATTACATATAAGTCCTAGTTGATAAAAATTAATTACATCCAGATCCACGAATTTGACTTTCAGCGAACTTAAGCCCGAAAAAGTCATTTCTGCCCCTATTTGAATTTCAGATTTTGCGTTTGGCCAAACAGACTTAACTCCACGTGACATGAACCAATTCTTTTCAGTATCTTCTTCATAAACAAATTAGGCAAAAGTGAAGTGATTTTGATTTGCTTCCAATATAT
>JAYMSP010004738.1:0-15416 GCA_036897095.1 Plantago elongata
TTATTTTATGTTTCAAAATTTAGCTTTATTAATTAAAATTTGATATAAATAGGTCCAAAATGCCACCTAGAATTCGGGGAGGACTCGGTCTAGCGTAAGTATATAATATGGATTTTTATAGGATAATTTGAAAGAGTATAGGAGATAATTGTATCATCTCTCTATTTTATTGAAACAAGATACTTATGGAGTAAATTAGAAGTCAAATAGAAACTAAATTGCATAAACATAGAAATTTATTTCAGAATCTATTTCTGATGTGCTACATTTTTCGTTGAATTTAACAAAAATGATGAGAATAAATTAAGTTAACAAAATTACATAAAAATTGGGATTCCCTTAACTCATTTAACAAAATTGTATAAAAATAGAAATTATTTCTATGTTGAACCAACGTCTTGTTTTGAGAGTGTGTGTTATAGTGTTATGGGAGATGCACGCACTATAGGATGCAACAAGTGAGACTTTAAGTTTAAGGTATACATTAAGATGAAAAATAATATTAAAGTAATTAAGTTAAAAATTAGGATACCGAATGCATTAAACTAAATGTTGCTTACATGTAATTCGATTCATTAGTTAGAAATTTCTAGTGAATAATTGAGTGTGGAATTTGCATATATTGAAATTGGTAGCTACTCCCCCGTCCCGTTAATAATGAAACAATTTAGTTTTGCACACTTTTTAAGAAAAATATGTAATGTATGGTTATGAATGAGTTTGAGATAAAAAAAAAAAGTACACGTGGATCCATTTTTTTGTTTTTTCATTTGAGTTGTATTGTGAAAGTTTATTTCCATAAATGAAAAATTGTTTCACTTTGGTGGGACGCTGATAACGAAAAAATGTTTCATTTTTAGCCGGAGGGAGGGAGTATAATAGAACATGTGTGGCTATTTTTAAGTACATAATCATCTTGACCAAGCTTTTCTATGGCAAAAAAATTGTATAAATAAAATGATGAGAATCGTGATATAACTAACTTCAACATAATGCATAATGAGACAGAATTGAAAGGGCATTTTTTTAGTGTTTGGAAATGATATTCTTGAATAAGAAAAGAATAAAATGTGGATGGAATCAAAGTGCATGGGTTGACTGAAGCAAAATGCTAGTTATTTATCACTCACACCATAATATAGAATCCTAGCTATTTATAGTCGAAATGGTTACTGAGCATCCAGCTAGCCCATGTCGATGGAGAATCTGCTGCAACATGAGAAAGAATTTTCACCAACATATCTTCGGGAATATCCATGACGAACTGTGATATTTTTTTATTTTTTTATTTTGTTGGTCTACTACCTTCTGAATTCAATTCTTGTGATGTGAAAGTTAGATTTTATGCTAGGTTTTTTACCCTTAAAAAAATCATGAAATTAGGAGCTTGTTCAACTATTATTGAAATTAAGTGATTGAAAATCAAAAGACTTCCAATACTCTTATTAGGAGTTTGTTGATACTTGACATTGAAATTATGAGTTTGTTTGTATAACTACATATATTGATGAAATCGAAATTTTTGAATATGTCATGGCATCAATCTTTTATGTACCAGCTCAGGCTTAAACACGAGTAATAGGTACAATAAATTTTTTCCCACTTAATTGCAGTTTATC
The DNA here is from genome assembly GCA_036897095.1 of Plantago elongata. Lineage (NCBI taxonomy): Eukaryota > Viridiplantae > Streptophyta > Magnoliopsida > Lamiales > Plantaginaceae > Plantago > Plantago elongata. Next base: position 1,620 of record JAYMSP010004738.1, read on the forward strand.
AATTCTGAATATATTTCATGTTGTTAGCAACGAAGCCAAATAAAATCTTTTTAACTACAATTTGATTGATTCATGTGTATTTGCATACACAAATGAATATTCTTTTTAAATCTAATTAGGCTAATTAATTAGGAATTTAGGGGTTGTTTTGAATGAATGAAATATACACATCACTTTTAATTTCCTTGAGTTAAGTGGCGTGAATTTTGTATATGGCAATTCGACAGTTCATGTATTTTGAGCTAAATGACTAACTTTATATTAAATAAAATGTTACTTCCACCAAATTCAATTGAGTAGTTATAATTTTTTAGTGTTGAATGTCAATAAATCGAGATTGTTGGATAAAATATAATATGTGTGGCTAAATATAGAACACCCCACCTTTTTCGATCCAATGTAATAAAAATTTTAAATTTTTCTTTAGAGAAAAATTGAATTTATTTAGCCAAATAAATTATATAAATAAACTTTAATTTTCCACCTTAAAAATTTCTTCATGTGACATAGTTCTTTTCTTAAGATTCCACCTGCTCTTAATATATATATATAGATTAATGATGACGTTAAAATACGGTACCCGACTAGCTTTTAAATTAGTGTCCCTGCACAACACAATAATTAGCAGAGAGCTATAAAGGTTATGAGCATGTTGTCAATAGCAGTTTAGGAGTTAGCTTATTGTTAGTAGATTCACGACATTGATAAAGTAGAGATAGTGATCAGTTATTATATTCTACACTTCTCTCATTATTCAGTGAATTCTGGTTTGATAGTATCCTAGTCGAAGTCAAGGTTATTAACGAACAGGGTAATCAATTTTGTCTCTTTCTCGGCCCTACTTTTCTTTTGCATTCGTTAACTATTTTATTAATACACGTCGCTGTTGAGGGAGATCACCGAGAGTTAAACTTATATACATTGAGCATGTGGATCTGGAATAAAATGGATTAGCTTTGGACTGATTTGTGCATGTTATAACATGTATTACAGAGAAGATTACGAACATGTGCCGGACGTTTTAAACCATCATCTTATCATGCATCTACATGCACCAACACATGTGTTGGCTCATGATACTGGACGAGTCTGTTCTGCATCATGAACAGGACTAATTTAATTCCGTATATGACCCGACCACGATCTGTACGTCTTCATCTGGATAAGCAAGGGTTGCATTAAGTTCTCGATTCAACCCAAATGTCTAGTCTTAACCATAGTCTTAATTTTCACTATCCTAGAGCAACAAAACACGAATCAGCTTAGAATATTCGGGATGTTTCATTGGCCAAGAGTTCATTTAAGTATTTTATTAAGTACAGATTACCGACTAGAGTGCAAAACTCTGACTCACTACAAAATTTAATTATTTGGAATTTGATATAGTTTATTATATTTGTGAAACAAGTAAGATATGTGAACATGAATATGAATTGAAGTTATAATTGTTTTAAAAATTAGATTGCAATATTAGGGACGGATAAGTATTCATCTGTGATTTGGAGATTTTTTTATCATGGAGGTGTCTCGGAAAATCTCCAATATAAATGGTTGGGTTCATGTATATATCGATGTCCCTCGTTACATAAAACGGTAATTCGGTACAGAGAAATTATAAATTGTTTTTAAGAAAGGTAAGAAAAACTAAATGGGAAAACGTTATTGTGATTGTTGAGTGGTCACTGCCCATTAATAATTGGACCAATTTGTTGTTATCATCAGATGCAAGAAAACAGTCTACGGCATGAAAACCCATATAAGTTTAGCATTACCGCCCATGAATTCTTCAAGATTCAAAAATTGCATGAGCATTATGGGACCATATTTGCCATGACTTTGTGTTACACTGCACAATTAAAGGGAACAAAAGCCTACTATTGCAACATCACCCCCACTACGCAGCCACCAATTACATAAAGTACTTTTTCCAATCTTTGTAAATCTTCATTATCTGAATCCTATGTAGGATTAATTCTAGCCGTATTGATGATCCACATATCCTCCTAGATATAAAATATATATAAATTCTATCCATGTCTAAATACTACCTAAAAACGATTTTAGTGTCGTGAGGGTTGATGGATGTGTATACCAAACCAGCACACACCAAAGTGCAGACATCAATAAAATAGACATTACCAGATCTTTTCTTGAATTGACGGAGGCTTGTTCCTAGTACGAAACTGTTCGCGAGATTGAGACTCAGCATTTTTTTTAGTGATGAAGACAAGTGTGGTGTGCAGTTTACATCTATCGAGACACTTGTTCTGTGTTTTATTGGTGGTTTTGAGCATATACTGGTGCTGAGCTATAGATGTTGGGTTACTATTTCGGTTGTAATTGGTTTGGACACCCCTGTAGTCGTGTGTAGGTTTGAATCCTTGGGTTGGATGATTTTTTTCTATTTTCGTTTGTAATTGTTTGTCATTGAGAAAATTACTTGTGCTCTTGATACATATTAATAAAATTATTTGATCATTTTTTAAAAAAAAATCACATATTATATATCCAATCTAGATCCCTTTGCTTTCAAGATGTAGTTATAGTCATAATAATGTTCAAAGTGTGCAAAGTGTGCAAGGTAGAGTCAGAATTCGAGGTTAAGAAGGGTACGATGTATTTCCTTTCAAAACATATAAAGTTAGACTGATTGAATGGGGAAGTGAATTGCATTGCACTTTTTTTTAGAAACGGCTAAAAAGCTTTTAGTATCATAACTAAGAGCGTAAGAAATGTTTGTATTGGATTTGATCTTGAATAAAAGCCCACAGTTTATTAAAAGAGATATTAGGATTTAGGGCATATTGTCGGCCGTTGCTATTGTAAAAGTGATGGCGATCAGAGGCAAAGTCGACATCTTGGACCAAGTAAATCAATATGTAGTGCTCTGATCATCAAAGAATGAAACAATGTTGCTGTTGATGGAGTAAAGTGTGTGATCGGTAAATTGACTACTTCCGTGGATGACGATTTGAGGTAACACTACATTTCACTCATTTGATATAATTAATTTACTTGAGTTTGGTAATTGAATACAATTTTCTATGCTTGGTGTCCCTAATGCTGGTACTTGGTTAAGGTCATACGGAAACTAACTGGAGGACCATATTGTTTCTAGTAGTTAATTAATACTACTTCATGGACGGACTATGTATATATATTACTCGAGGGCTCTGCTTATGTAATTATTGGGTGGACTTGATAATTAAGGTTAATGATGTGGTGGTTGATTTAGTAATCAACACGTGAGATGGCAATTAATTGGATTTGGAGATGGTTCAGTTGACTTGATGAGTTGGTAGTAATGGCAGTTAAGTGGGCATCCTATGGTTTTAACATCAATGTATATCTTGTTAATGGCAGACTGATTCTGGGCAACGATGATTGAAACTCCAAGGGAGTTCGGTATCGTAGTGGAGACTCGAGTTGTGGCTAGTCGGATTTTGAAGCAGGGAGAACTCTTGACAATTTTACTTCTTTTTTTAATATATAAAATTTAGATGTATAATTTTCGATTTGACAAATAACTTGTGGTTATTATATCATAATGAGACTTAATATAATAGTCTTTTCAAAAAAAGATTAAATATGTATACCTATAAATATTTTTCTTGTGTATGCAATTTGTGAAAGTGTTTTGATAAAACATGGATTATGTGTACATTTAAGCTCATCGATACGCCTATGAAGTGTGTGACCCCTATGTGTTGGGGTATTGTCGTGCTTTGGAGTACTCCCTTATGTTATATTTATGAGCAGTATGTGTTACGGGGTAATTGTGACCCCATGTATCGGGGGATATGTTATGCGAAAGCCGGCTCGTGTGCCACCACGGTTCGTGTGGCCGTAGTGTATATTTGATTCGAGCTAAATGTGCATTTTGTACTGTGACATGTGTTCCATGCTAAGCAAATAATTTTCGATTACGTTTGAAATATAAAATGAATTGTATACTTTCTATATGTACTTGATCCGGGTAAAAGTGTCAGGAGCTCACCCTTACACCCTCATTTCAGATACTTAGTAAGTGAGTTCAGATGGATATTCTTTGGAGTGGGAACGATAATCGGATGATGGATTTATGAAGACTTTTAGTAGTTTTTGCGTACTCTGAGATTTGTATAGTATAGGATGATTTGTACTGTTGAGGTTGTTTATATTGAGGAATTGTAATTGATGTAATTATTGTAAGGACTTTTAGATGCTCAGTTATACCACTATGATGTTTTATAAAGTAAGACTTCATCTTGGCGTGAGCCCATCTCACGGTAGGCGGTCGGTCGCGCCAAAGTAATTTGGTTTTGGGGCGTGACAACCATGACATGCTTCTTCCCACTAGATCAAACCCCAAAAACACGAGCAGTTTCATACTTTGATAGGATCCACCGTCAATTCATTAAGTACACCGGTTAAAACACATTGCCCTATCTCTACACCCTACGCTCAGACATGACAAGTGGCAAGTAACTTAAGGTAGTGTCATGAATCAACCAAAACCGTCAAATCCATAAGCACACATCGCAATCTAATTTCTCAATGGAGTGAAACTATGCTAGTAACACCCCTCCAACTTATGTTTCCAATTCTACAAGTAGCAAGAAATTTAAGGACTAGTCAATGAACATAGTTCTGATCTCACTAGTAGCAGCACCCATCTACCCTATGTCTATAAGAGACAAGTGGCAAGCAATTTAAGATATTGTCGTGAAGAAATGCCCGTCCCGTCCATTTTTAGTAGTCCCCTACACCCTATTCTTCCATGGTACTAAAGTGGCAAGTAATTTAAGATGTCACTCTAGTCTTGAAGAAAAACATATCGCATTGAAATGTTTAAAGTTTGAGTATTAATATATATATTAGTTAAATAAAAATAGTGTTCATTTATATTAGTTAAATATCTTATCTTTTACACAAAATACAAACATATTGTAAAATAAAAGTGAATTGTTATCACCATTCAATTAATATTCATATTTCCAATTATATTTCGAATTATAAGAATTTGGTGGCCGATGAGCGGCTGGATGTGTTAGGATTACTAATCAATAACAGAAGAACTAAGGAGAATTTCAGATAATAATGATAATGGCGACAAGAACAATAATCGAACAATTATGCAAGACCAAGCAACAAACAAAACAGTAACGATCAACACAAGATATAACGAGCTTCGGCACGCCACATCGCCCTACTGCTCGATAGAAAAACAACTGCGATTCCACTTATTCACCGTAACTCTGTTACAAGCTTTCAGAGCAATGATCGAAGCTTCAATCGAGCTACCACAACTCTCTGATCCAAACTGCTATTCACGATACAAGCTATCTACTATCTCAACCGCTCACAAACACTCAAATACAGAGAATTTAACAAGTGAATTGATGATTAATGACAACACAGGACACTAGCTACTTATACACGCTAGAATAACCGTCATTGAAGCACCATCCATCCAATCACTCCTTTTCTGTTATGATCCAACGGCTCAGACCATTTCAGCAACTTTAAGTTGATGTACACCTTGCACATTAGTCCTTCCAAGTACTCAAGTTTTGCAAACAACTCCCAAAGTTTCCAAAACTTATCATCTGCACATTGGATGCAAAACTCCTCCACCGGATGAAATTGGAACCATAGCGTTCTTCTCCAAGAACATGCTATCAGAAGGACAACACTGGGTAATTACCAATACCTTACCTTTACACTTAAGTCATCACTCAGACAACTCAAGCCTTCGCCATTCAACAAGCTTCACACAATAAGTAAACTTATTAAATGGTAATACTTTAGTAAGCATATCAAAAGCATTCTCTTCAGTACAAATCTTTTGCACTTCAATCTCTCCTTTTTCAATGACTTCCTTGATGAAATGAAACCTTACATCAATGTGTTTAGTTCTTTCATGACACATTTGATGCTTCATCAGACAAAGAGCACTCTGACTATCACAATAAATGGGAATTTTAGCCTGTTTCAATCCAAAGTCTTCAAGAATTCCCTTCAACTATTTTTCTTCCTTAATGGCCTCTGCGGCTGCCATATACTCAGCTTCAGTGGTGGAGAGAGCAACCACTGACTGAATGTTAGATTTCTAGCTAATGTCAGCACCAAATAGAATGAACACAAAACCTGTTTGTGACCTTCTATTATCTAGGTTTGTTGCATAGTCAGAGTCCACAAATCCTTGAAGATTCATTTGTTCTTCTCCATAGTAACTCTTGTACATTATTCTCAGGTTAGCAGAACCATTTAGATATCTTAATATCCATTTTAAAGCTTCACAATGCTTAGCTCCAGGGTTTTCCATGTATCTGCTAGCAACTGAGAAGGCATGAGCAATATCAGACCTGCTACATATCATTAAATACATTATGCTTCCCGCTACATTAGCATAAGGAACATACTCCATATATTTGTCTTCTTCAGTATATACATGTCTCATTTATTATGATAATTTGACATGTCATCCCAGTGGTAAAGTGACAACTTTAGCTTCATACATATTAAACGTCTTCACCACCTTTTTGATGTAATCAGACTGCCTTAGATGTAAGTACCTTCAGCTCTATTTCTGTAAATATACATGCCTAAAATCCTCTTTGCATCTCCCAGATCTTTCATGTCAAACTCATCATTGAGTGCAGCTTTAATTTCAGTGATTTGACTTGTGTCTTTGCTCACTATTAGCATGTCATCAACATATAGTAGCAGGTAAGCTTGAGTAAGAGATTCATACCTTTTAATGTACACACAGTTGTCATATAAGGATCTTTCAATTCCAATTTGTAACACATACTCATCCAACTTCATGTACCATTGTCTTGGGCTTTATTTCAACCCATATAATGATTTTTTTAGGAGACAAACCTTGTTTTCATTTTCTGGTAAAATGAATCCTTCAGGTTGAGTCATGTATATGGTTTCTTCCAGGTCTCCATGTAAGAAAGCTGTTTTTACATCTAAATGTTGTAGTTTCAGGTTGAAATAAGCCACTATAGCAAGTGGAATCCTTATAGATGCATGTTTAACTATTGGAGAGAAAATATCACTGTAATCAATTCCCTCTCTCTGAGTAAAACCCCTTGCAACCAATCTAGCCTTGTATCTAAAATACTCAGTTTCTGCAACCTCAATTTTCCTCTTGAAAAGCCACTTACAGCTCATAAGCTTCTGAGATGGTAGTTTCTCAACTAGTGACCAAGTGCAGTTTTTTTCAAGTGAGTTGTGCTCTTATTGCATACCTATAATCCATTTTTCCTTCTCACTGCAAGTAATAGCCTCATTATAAGTCCTGGGCACTTGGTACTTAACTTCCTCAGCAACATTTAGTGCAAATACATCCATATCTTCAAAATCAAGTCTGATATGTGCCTTGTGTGTTCTTCTGTACCTATCTCTTGCTAGTTAAAAACATCTCAGTGTTTCAGCATCTGCATTGTTCATGTTTCTTCTACCACCTTGTCTCCTTCTTGGTGGTGGTATGTTAAAGATACCAGAAGAAACTCCACCAGACTCCAAAACCTCATCTATATGTTGCATTGGAGTATTTAAGTAATTTTGATCACTTTCAGCTCTTTCCTCTTCCTTGTGATTAGGACTGAGCACAAATGGTCCGGACCCGAATTTTACCCGGGACCGGACCTAACCCGGACCGGACCGTCAAATTTGGTCTGGACATCGGGTCTGTATTATTCACAAATCCGTGCTCCGGACCGGCTCTGGGTAAAACTTGAATTTTAACGAGTCGGCCCGAATGACCCGAAAATTATAGTGCATCGGGTCTGTATGATTTTATTAGTCTTCTTCTTATAGTGAAATAAAACATTCTACTCTCCGATCTCGCCACCCACACGATGCATCTCCACTTCGCCACTATGATCCCTGTCTTCCTCAACTCCATGTAATTATTTCCAGTGGATCGAGATCTATGGTAAGCAAATAAGTTAACCTCCACATGTCGGAAACTTCCTCCACCGCTGCGCCAACCGGAATGGGAATTGATCAGTGAGTTTGTGGAAGTAAAAATGTAAGTTGTAATTGTTCATGAACTTTGTTTTGTTGGTTGTCGCAAATTAAGCATATTGCAATTTGGAAATAGATTTGTAACAGGTGATGGTTTGTTGTATGGAGAATAGAATTGGTATACTTGATTAATTTTGTGTGTAGTAAGCTTGTTTTATTTGTACAAGGAGAGTACATTTCGTTTTCAGCAACTGTGCATCATCTTTTTTCTTTTACCTTGAGGTCATTCGAACTACAACGGGTCTAGCCCTGTCCGGACCGGAATATTCGGGTCCGGATCAGGCTGGGCCCGTTCCAGACGGTCCAGGTTCAGGGTTAGGAAAACCCTACCATTTATATTCCGGGCCATTTTGGGCCCGGTCAATTTAGGCCGGGTCTAGCCCCGTGCTCAGTCCCACCTGTGATCATTTTCAGAGTTTACAGTTAATTCCACCTCTAAGTTAACAACAATTTCCTTCTGAGATTTATCACCAGGGTACTAAGAGTTGTATGGTATGTTTTCCTTATCAAACACTACATTTCTGCTAATGATCACTCTTGCATGATTCTTCTCCATACACCAGATTTATATCGTTTTACACCATGAGGATACCCAATTAAACTGCATTTCAATGCCATGGATTCAAGCTTCTCCTGAGAAATATGAGCATATGCCATAGGCCCAAAGACCTTGAGTTATGAATAATTGTATGGCTTTCCATACCACAGCTTATCAGGTGTCTTGAAATCTATAGCAGATGATGGACATTTATTGACTAAAAACTAAGCTGTAGTAACAGCTTCAGCACAGATATGTTTTGAAACCCTTGCAGTAAACATCATACACCTAGTTCTCTCTAAGTTAACATCAATTTCCTTCTAAGATTTATCACCATGGTACTAAGAGTTGTATGGAATGTTTTCCTCATCAAACACTACATTTCTGCTAATGATCACTCTTGTGTGATTCTTCTCCATATACTAGAGTTTATAGTCTTTTACACCATGATGCTACCCAATGAAAATGCATTGCAATGCACTGGGTTCAAGCTTGTCCTGAGAAATGTGAGCATATGCTATACACCCAAAGACCTTGAGTTCTGAATAATTGTATTGGTTCCCATACCACAGCTCATCAGGTGTGTTGAAATTTATAGCACATGATGGACATTTGTTGACTAGAAAATAAGCTATAGTAACAACTTCAGCCCAGAAATGTTTTGTTAACCCTGCATTAAACATCACACACCTAGTTCTCTCTAGCAATGTTCTAGTCATCCTTTCAGTTAGTCCATTTTGATGAGGTGTACCAGGTACAGTGAGGTGTCTGCTAATGCCATTTTCACTGCAAAAACTTTTAAATTACTCAGAAAGAAATTCCGGGCCATTGTCAGTTCTGAGGTATTTCGCACCTCTACCTTTCTCATTTTTCATGAGAGCACACCCGTTTTTGAAAGTGACAAATGCATCAGACTTATTCTTTAAAATGTACACACATACCTTTCTAGTGTAGTCATCAATCAGGCTCATGAAGTATTTACCTCCACCATGAGATGCTACACTAGCAGGTCCCCATAAGTCAAAACGGATATAATCTAGAGGCTCGGATGTGTTGTGAGTAGTAGTGGGAATGCTATTTTTCTTAGAATTTCCCAAAATACACTGCTCACATAGTTGAAGCTTCTAAATGCTACTTTCTTTAATCAACTTTTGTTTGTGTAGCTCAATTAATCCTTTCTGACTTATGTGACCAAGTCTCTTATGCCATGTATCAAAAGTCACAGAATTAATAGCACATGCATGATCAATTATAACATCACAATAAACATAGTACAATCTATTAATTCTATGACCTTGCAACATAATGATGTTTCCTTTCATAACATACAATGTGCCATTCTCTGCATGAAACTTAAAACCTTTCTTCTCTAATTTACGTAGAGATATTAAGTTTCTCTTAAGGTCATGGATATACTTGACATCTGTCAATATCCTGATGTCACCATTCCTCATTCTCAAGTGAATGCTACCAATCTCTTCAATGCTGCAGAGTTCATCATTCCCAACCTCTTGTTGTAGGTCGCAGGTCAGAGAACCAATGCATGTGTGATGACACATGGAATGTACACCCAGAATCCATACTCCATCTATCTGAGTTTGGTATCTCAGACACAAACAGGACTTGTGCATCAGCAACTTCGTCAATAATATTTGCAAACACATTAAATGCATTAGTTCTATTGTTAATTATCTTCAGGCCTTTTCTTGAAGTGTGGGAAATCCTTCTTTATATTTCCATTCTTATGGCAGTGAAAACACTTTCTCATCTCCTTAAACTCAATGTGTTGTCTGCTCTGATGAGCCTAAAATTGTTTCTTTTGCTCACGGAACTTTTTCATCTGCTTGTTAGCTTTTGGTATCTGACATTTAGCCCTTCAACAATGTTTTCACTGCACTTCCCATTCTTCTGTAATTGTTTAGACCTTATTGCATACACCACATCTGCTAGGGATAACTAAGTGGTGTTCCCATATAGTAATGCATCCTTCAAGTTGTCATACACCTTGGGTAAAGCATTGATCAGGAGAATAGCCTTATCCTCGTCGGAGATTTGAACATCAATGTTCTCCAGGTCATATAGTGACTTGTTGAACATATCCAGTTGGTCCTCTAAGCTTCTTTCTTCCACAATCATGTATGTATACAACTTCTGCTTCATGTATTGCCTATTTGCCTTAGATTTAGTCATGTAGAGACTCTCTAATTTGAGCCATAGAGCAGTTGCAGTGTCTTCTTTAGACACTTCTCTTAACACCTTATCACCAAGGCTCATAATCATAGTGCTATGTGCTTTCTCCAGGATTTCAGCCTTCGTTTCAGCACTCAATGTAGTCCTCATCTTGTCAGATCCCTTCAGTGCTTCAATTACACCTTGTTGAACCAGTAATGCACGCATCTTGACTCTCCATAAACCAAAATCATTATTCCCGTTAAACTTCTCCACATCAAACCAAGTAGAACTCATGACTAATGTGATACAATACAATCAATAAAACACAAACAGTTAATCCGTTCCCACATACGACGCCACTTATTAGAATTACTAATCGATCATAAACAAACTAAGAAGAATTAACTACGATTCCACTAATTCACCGGAAACACTGTTACAAGCTTACAGAGCAATGATTGAAGCTTCAATCGAGTTACCACAACTCTCTGGTCCAAGCTGCTATCCACGATACAAGCTATCTACGATCTTAACTGCTCACAAACGCTCAAATATAGTGAATTTAACATGTTAATTGATGATTAATGACAACACAAAGCTACTAGCTAATATACACGCTAGAATAACCACCATTGAAGCAGCATTCATCCGATCACTCTTTTTCTGTTATGATCTAACGACTCAGATTATTTCAGTGCCTTTAAGTTGATGTAGACCTTGCACATTTGTCCTTCATGTTCTTAAGTTTTGCAGACAACTCCTAAAGTTTCTAAAACTTACAGGATGCTTAGGGAAGGCTCTATGATTACTCCCTCTCAATTTCTCTTTCTTAGATTATTATTTTTAGTTAGCTGTGTATGAAGTTTCCTTGAAGAGTTAAAATGGACAATTTTTTTTTGGAACGATAGAACTTGTCTTATTGATACCAAAAACAGTGTACGGACATCTAGGGGCTGACATAGCGTCCTCGCCGAATGCAAAGTATCTATGAATAAACAAAAACAACAAAGAAACAAACTATTCTATTCTAACAAATGTTGAACTAATGCTGCTGCCTTACGACTCCGGCAACGGATCGAAGTTATTTGGACCAGAGACTGAATGATTTCTTGTATATCATTATTTCGTTGTTGAAAATTCTTCCTATTTTGGGCCTCCGAAATGTGATAAAAAGTCTCAGTCAACAGAGTGCGGAATACCGCGGCTTTCCCACCCTTTCCTTTAGCACGGTGCCGAATCCAGGTAACTAGCTGCAGCCAATTTAAGTGGCCGGGAGTGGAGATCACAGTCAAGTCAGGCCACCTCTCAATACTGCATATGTTCCAGAACAGCCGAAAAAGAGATGATCCGCAGATTCATCACCATCGCAAAAGCAGCACTTGTCGTCCGTGGAGATATCAAAATATGCTAATCGATACTTTGTTGCCAACCACATGATGAAAGTGGCTTTCGGTCGAGCCTGAGTATGTACGACCACATCACACCATTCCACTTTGGGTGGTCGACCACAGATCAACCCATAAATTGCACGCACAGAGAATCTAGTATTCACTTGTTGCTCAAGCCATTCTTGAGTACCATTCACCAGGAATCGAACACGGAGAATTGCTTTTATAATCGATGAGCTATAGAGGAGGGAAGACCAATACTCCACATCTTGAATTTTTATGTAGTAGCAATGTATCCATTTGACCCACAATGAATCTGCTTTAGTTTGGATCTTCCATAGAAGCTTGGAGATGAGTGCAAGGTTCCATACATGCAGATTTATAACATTAAGTCCACCGCAACACCTTGACATACAAATTTGATCCCATGAGACCAGTGCTTTTCGACAGTTTCCATCCTTACCACTCCACAAAAAGCTCCGACAAATACGTTGAGTATGATCCAACACCGCCTTTGAAAGGAAAATACCTGGAGCCAGTAAGAGGTACTGGAGGTAATGACACTCTTTAACAATTGTTCCTGACCAACATAGCTAAGAAGCCTAGTCATCCAGTGTGTAATTCTCCCCAGGATACGATCAAGTAGTGGCTGGTATTGTTGCAAAGTGAGTCATCGGTAAGACAAAGGTACACCTAAATATCTTACTGGGAATGATCAAGGTCTGAAACCCGTGAGGGCCAGTATGCGCTGCTGGACCAGGTGAGAGATCCCTCCACAATACACCCTTGTCTTCCCGTGATTAGCCCGCAAACAACACGAGTCCGATAATTTGTACTAAACAATTTTGAAAATTACAAAATATTTCAAAAGTCAACGGAAGTGGTGAGAGAGTGATGACATGGGGCTGATGTGGAGGGGTTGAATGGCCTGGAAACTGCTGGCGCTGGCAGTTCAGTCAATGGGTTGGATTTATCTGTAATTCTTTGAAATCAAGGGGCTAAAGTGAAATTGACAAATTTTTAAGGGGTAGTTTTTGTAATTCACCCTAAAAGATAAATAACTAATGGAATATGATGGGATCATGATTCCCATGAATAAATCTGAGGCCAAGCATCGACGTCCAAGAGATTTCTAGCACAAATAGAACAGAAGAAAGAGCATTTACAAGAAACCAGAATTCTAACAAGGTAGTTAAACTTTTGGACAGTGACACATCTTTAAACATAAAAGTAATTTCTTTAATTAATATTCACGATTATGTTCAACCCTAACGATTTATATATACTAGCTACGTGGCAAGATATTTTGGGGGGTCTAGAACTCTAAAGTAAATAAAATATATGGTGAAATAGTCAGAAGATTTAACATATATACCTGGTCTATCACCTAGAAAAAAGGGGCAATTACATACGTACCCCCTACTCTTTGCTCCAATTATGGAGGACCTTCTGTTGTTTTTTTTATTACAGATGAACCCAAATTGGATTCCGGCATTGACTCCGGCCATGATGTGGCATTTTGTGCTTATGTGGCTCCAATGTGGCATTATATCACCAAATAAAAAAATTAAATACAAAAAAGGAAGAGAATCTTCAGTATCCCAAAATCAACAACCCCTTCTCCTTACACCCCCCCCCCCCCCCCCCCCCCCCCCCCCACGCACACCCCCCCCCCGC